>NGBS01001384.1:0-13789 GCA_002245135.1 Proteromonas lacertae
TTTCTTCATCATTTATTCCATCTATATCTTCATCACTTTTTCCGTCACTTTCATTCTCCTCCTCTAATTGAATGACATTTTCATTTTTTCTTTTTTTTTCATTTAATAAATAGAATTTAATACGCAATATATTGTTAATTGTATTTATACTTTATCTATTTCTTAAGTATATGTTTCCCTTTTACTAACTAATTCTTTTACTTTTGATCATATCTTTTATTTTTTTGGCTGAAAGTATTACTACATATTTGAATGACTTAATTGACTTAATAGCGTTTTAAATGATCCACTTTCTTCAAAACGATATTCAAATAGTTATTTTCTGTTATTTTTGTTAGTGTGATTTATTCTTTTCACAATAATTGTGATAAAGTTTGAGTTGAGTTGCTCTTGCCAGTACTGATCTACAAAATTTCTTGCAGTGTATTATTTTATTTTATTTTATTTTCTATTTCTACTACTTCTTTCAAAGTTTTTAAATCAAAAACTTCAAACTTTATCTCTTACTCTCGCTGGTAATGAAATTTAAATGAAAAAGCTTGATTAAAAACAAGCTAGAAAATGTTTTGTATAGAATATATGGAGTTATAATCAAAGTAGATATTTCATTATAGCAAAATATTGTTATATATCATTTATTTGAGTTATTGTAAATGTAAATATATCGTGACTAGAAGTAAATATTAATATTGTTAATTAGATATAAGATGGGATAAAAAACGAGTGAAAACAATTAAATGCAACTACAATATATTAATAAAATAGCTTAATTGAAAAATAATATATATTTCTGTTAATTTTTCAGTAGGGCAAGAGTATAATGCGTTATATTGATATATATTGCTCAGTGAATGATTATTTTTACTATTCATTGCAGAAAAACAAAAAAGATAACAAAAAAGTAAAAGGGACAAAAGGACACCTACAGGAAAACACTGGGTATTTTGAGCGTGTGAAAGGGACACAGAAAGGGACAAAAGTCGAAAAGGACGTACTTTGCCGAACTCAGATCAAACATATCAAGTAAAATGTATTAAAATCTACTTTATTCCTTGTTTGTTGCTATTTGTAGCATAAAATTACTATAAAATGCAGGATACTACTTTGTCCTTATATTTTGCTTTTAAATTTTGAGTTAGTATTGTCATATAAAAAATTAATAATATAATTTCTAAATCTATTTATAGTTTATTCTAATATTTACTACTACGCAATGAGTCGTAATTAATTATGGTTTTTATAACCTATATTCTTCTAATTCCTCTAAAATTAATACTAATATCAATTATCATATTCCTCTTCTATTTTCACTTCTTAACAAATATTAATTGATATCTCATTTTGTTATTCAATATAACATTACATAAACAAATTTGACTAATTATACCTCTATATATGTTTCTAACATTATCAAAAGTTTAATTAAGTAGCACAGATAGTACTGATATAATAATAATTTACTCTAAATGATTGTAAGTGTGAGAATATAGAAATACAATGAAATACATTATTATCATTCTAAACCATATAATAAATATATAACATAATAGTATTACTCATTACAAAGTATAAAATCAAATTAAAGAATAGTATGGTTAATTCGGTATTTTATAGAATGATATATATAGCTTAATATTTTGTTTAGGTCTGAGTTACCAAGGACAAGGATAGGACAAGGACATGATAGGACAAAAAGAGTATATGGCTTCAAAAGGACGTCCTTTTAGGTAACTCAAAATGTAAAAGAACTAAATTTATCATATATTTTTTGTTTAAAAGAGAAAAAATAAAAATAAAAAGGACAGAAGTTGTTATTTTCTTGTTTTGAGTATTATATTGAATTCAATAGACAAAAACTAAATATGTTGTATTACTCATTTTCACTATCACTTATGTCTATATCCAAATCAACACTTTCTGAGTTATCATCTTCTTCTATATCGTCATTCGATATATCAATATCTGCATTGCTATTACAATCATCATTATTTTCGCCATCTCCATTATCATTATCTGAGTGATCTATACTGTTGTTTACAGCTTCTTCAATAGTAGAATCTATTTCATTATCCTCTTCAAACTCCATTATCTTCTTCCATAACAATTAAACCAGACTTTACTATCTTTTGTGTTTTTAAATATATCTATGTTTACTTCAGGTTTCTTTTTTCTATTCTCGAAATAATTTAGCTCTTCACTAATCTTCTCATCTATTATATTTGAAAAAATACTTAGCATATATTTTTTACTTTCATCTCTTTTTTGTCTGTAAAATGAAATTCGTATTAAAATTTAAGAACTCTTTAAGGATTAATACACTGTAATTTATTAACTTCTTCTCAGTAATAATAATTCTATTAATCGCTTTTTTCTCCTTCATTGACATATTGATAATATCCATTCTTACTTTTTGTATGATATTAAAACTTTCTGAAAGAGATGTATCATCTCTACTTAGAATTTGAATTTTTGAAGATAGATAGTGTTATTATGTCAGTATTGTAGTAAGAGTAAACTTCATCATGACGTCTTTTGTATGACATGATAAAATAAAAAAGCTTGAAAAGAAATCAAGCTTGGATTTATTTCAAAGTTTAATATTTCGTGTTATAATTAAGTATTGTTTCTTTTTATGTTCATATGTGTGTAATGTTGTAAATTCATATGTATAAATCTATAAATTAAGTAGTGTTTCTTTGAAATACTATGAATTAATGAATATTAAAATTTAGCTAAACTTAATCAGTTTATTTAACTGTATATATTCAAATAAGTTATGAGTAGTTTATTAATTTACATAATATTCAGATTATGTCAATTTGTTTCATATTTCTATTATGAAGTGATACTATTCATGTAAATGTAGTATACATTTATAAGTATGTTATTTAGATAGATTTAATACATAAAATTACATAATATTTTGATTAATAGAAATAAATATAGGTATATTTGTTCTTAAACAGGTTAATATATCTTATTAACAATAGGAGATATAATATATGTAGTATATATGAAAAACTAACTTTGAAAAAAGGGACTGTCCTTCTTGAAAAAGAACATGTTCGATTTCCGTACAGGCGAGACGAGAGAAGGACAAAAAGGAGGATATGGCTCCAGAAGGACGTCCTTTCTGCAACTCAGATAATGAAAGTAATATTTGTTATAATAGATAAGTGGTGAATCAGATGATATATACAAGAGAAATGAGTTTGTGCAATTAAAAAACAGTTGATGCAATTTTTTCAATAATAAAAGAAACCAATCATTTTATAATTATAATGATAATTGTTTTAGATATTCACAACCACTCTTATATCCATTTCTTCTTCATCATCTTCTACTTCATCATCATCTTCTTCTATCATATTATTCAAACTCTCATATGAAGATGGTGATAGAGGTTCTAGTGTATTTGAAAGTATAGTGGTTCTATTGGTGGTTGTAGATGTTGTTGTGGATATTGTAGATAATGTGGTAGTGGTTGATATAGTGCTGGATGTGGTTGATATTGTTTTTTTGATGGTGGAAGATATTGTTGTTGAATTGGTGATTGCATTTTTCTCTTTTTGTGCTTATTCTGTTGTTGTTGTTGGACATTATTATTTCTCTCTACTACACATTGTATTGAATAATCTTTCATATCTTTTACAGCAAAATATTTTCTATACACATTTTGATTGAATTGGCATTCACAAGAATGCCAAGAAATATTACCAGATAATGATATTTCTTTCCCTTCTACAGAAACTTTTGTTATCATATCATTTATTTCATCTATTTTCATTTTTTCTATTCCAATTAAGTGTGATGATATATGATGTTTTGTTGATTTTACATTTGATTGTTCTGTAGTTTTCCTTTCTGATGAAACAAAAATATAATAGAAGTTACACCACTTCATTTTATATTTTAAATATATCATACATTTTTTTAATAAAGTCATTATTACATTCTTTTACACCTTCATTTTCATTCATAATATGTATGAAACAGTTATTTAATAAGTAAATCATTTCTTTATTCTCAACAGTTGCTAAATGAAGTAAATATATTTCTCCATCATCATTTGAAACATTACATTCTTTCTTGGCAGTTGAATATATATCACTATTGAACAACTTTTTAAAAGTTTCAAATTTACATTCATGTATTCTTTCTAATCTAATACCAAGATTTCTTTCAAAGTCAACATAATGAAATAAACAGTTGTACCATACTAATTCTTGAAACATCAATTGAAGCAATTGAGTATTCTTTCCTTTTACATAAACATTTTTAAAAATGTCTTGAATTTCATTAATATCTTCTTCTCCAGCTTTGTGCTTTATACAATCATATATATAATCAAATACATCATCAGAAATAAATTCCATTTCATATTCATTAATTTTGTCATAACATTTGGTTGATGTATTTTCAGTTTTAAACGGTATAGAATACTTCACTATATAATGACAGAGTGTACTATCATATAATCTTATATTATAACCTGATATTCTATTTCTTTCATCATTTGATTTACGTGGATATAAATATGTCATTATAAATTCCATAAAACCAAGATCACCAACTATTCTTTTAATACCTTTGGTGTATAATTCCACCCAATAATCTTTACCATAACATACATCATATATTGCTGCATAAAAGATATGTCTTGGAACATTTCCATATTTACTATTAAATCCATTATTTATTATGGAATCGTTCAACTTTTTGGCAAACATTTTTCTTCCCATTCTTTAATTTCACTATTACTAAATACATCCATATAATAATAAAACCTTCTACGAGTTGTAGTAAAGAATCCATCATAATTATTATGATCTAGTGAAGCAATATATAATACTATCGGAGAAGTACTTTTAGTACTATTATGATTAAAAGAATCAGATATTTCTATTTCACATTCTTCTTTTCCTCTACCTTCAACTACTTTTGAATCTTTTAAACTATATGTATTATAATAGGGATGCTCAGTTTTACTTTTATATATATTTGTAATAACTGGATCATCAATAGCAACTCCTAGTTCAATTATTTTTTCAATAGATATATAATGAAGGAGGTTTTACCACATCCTGGATTTCCTCTTAATAAAAAGTTGAATTCACTGTTAATATCTATTTTTTTTATTTTTTTCTCCCCCTCTATTTTCATTTTTGCTAATTCATTTAATACATTCTTTATTTTATTGATATTATCTTTTAAATCATCATCATCACTTACTTCTTTCAATTCTATATTTACATGATTATGATCATTTAATTCTTTTATTATTTTGTTAATTTTTACTATATTTTCACTTGCATTGTCTTTATATTTTCTCAATTTAACAAATAAAATAAATAGCATTAATTCATTCCATATTTCTTTATAAACATCTCTGATATAAACTATCTTTCTAGGATATTGATATATTTTACATCCAATTGTTATAGTTTTATCTTTCTCATCGTATATTGGAATTGAATCTCCAAATACTTTACATAAAGCATTAGTAGCTATATTATAATAATATAAACATATACTTGAACGATTTACACAATATTTTGGTAATTCTTCCCATATTGATTTTAGTGTTTCTATATACTTTTCTCTATTTTTATCAATATCAGCATCATTATCATCTTTCATTATTAATTCTTTCATTTCCTTAACTTCATCATTTTCCACATCTAATTTTACTGTTTTCTCAATTCTTTCATATTCGTTCTTAAGAAGTTGCTTTATTTCTCTTGTATCTTTTTCATCTATATTATTCTTTGTCTTATCAATTTTATTTTGATTATCAACTATTCTATCAAATGTTTTATAATCACGTTTTATATCATCATTCTTGAAATTGTTTCGGTATATTTCTATTGATAGATCTGAATATGCTTTTGGCTGATACAACACTCTAGATCTTTCTGAATAATATGATTGTAATTGATCATGTCTCTCTTCAATTTTATAGTTATTATGCAACTTATCTATTATGTAATTCTTTATTGCATTAGATTTAAATTTTAATTCATCTGGTATATCATTTATTCTCTCAGCATTATAAATATAACATCTTTCATTATATTCTGGTGGTATATATGAGGGTAATATATCTGTTTCAGCATTAAACTTTAAATGCTCACCTAAAAGTTCAGGAGTTGATACACCTTCTAAAATGTATCCATAATCAATACACTCGTTTAATAACATATTATATTCATCTTCATCTATTTCTCCTTCTACTTTATGAATAATCTCTTCTAATTCTGCTTTGGTAAAAACAAGGTAAGTAAAACTGGACTGGAGATCTTTTATTGCTCATTAGTTTGTATTTCTTAGCATTTGGTGAACTTATCATTATTACTACATCATCATCACTGAAATCATCTTCTTTTATTGCACAGCTATCACTAATAATAATACTTTTTCCTGTCGTTTCAGGTAATTTGTCAGTTTCGCTATAATTCTTTCCAGTAGCTTCACGAAAATAATACTTTATTACATTTTCAACTTCACCAAAAAATATTACATTGTAGTCTTTAAAATCTTCATCGTGGTTGAAACAGTATGCAAGAAAAATACATAAACAAGTCTTACCTGTACCTTCATTCCCATATACCAAAAAACACTTCTGAGGTTGAAATTCATTATCTTCATCACTTGCACTACCTTTTCCATCAGCATTTTCTTGAGGTGAATGACTCATTTGTGGTGGAGGTGAGTAAATTGTTTGGGTTAATGAGAGGTTTGCCAATGGGTTTAGTGAATGATGTGCGAATAAATCTTCTGAAGAATATTGTCCATCTGTAATAATCTTTTTCAACTCACTATAAATACCAATATAACAATCTCTCACAAGAAAGTAAGGATTTACCATATAAATATTCTTATTTGATTCTTTATCATCCTCATTTGATTTACATATTTATATTTTACATGTCTGCTAATAATGCTCATTTTTTGAATTATAAAAATGAATTCTTTGATAATCAAACAAAAGAGATGTTTAGTAATTGCAAGGCTAATTATCTAATAAACACAATGATAGCCAAAAAAGAGCAGTATGAATTTTACAGTATTCACTTAAAGTATAATTTTATATGAAAGTAGATCAGCAAATTTAGAAGCAACTTAATCAGTCTGATAGTAAATCATATTATAAATCTGAAGTCTACAGTTTTAATCTGTAAAATAAAGTGCATGATTTACAAACAGTGTAGAAAATATAATGATCTTCTGTAAATATAAAGTCAGAAAAAAGTGTACAGAAAAATCAGATATGTGAGGATGTGCGTAGTAATTTTAATGGTTTTAGTTTCCTTGCGAAAATTTACTTCAAATATGAATAAAGTAAAAACAGAATGATTCTTATAATCATTTAATAAAGGGAATAACATATTAGAATTATCATACTATGAGAATATGAAAATAATAAATGAGAATATTTGTTATGCTGTTTTATATATTTTATCTCATGATAGAGATAATAGTGATATCTTATATGAAAATGGTAAAATATTAGCAAGAAAAGCTTATAATGAGAATATATGTTATAAAGAAAGAGTAATTGCTTTACAGTGTCTGTTTTTACTCTGTCCTTCAAATGTGATTGAGATATTAATGGACAAACCAATTAATGAAGTTCATATGTATTGGCAGTACTGTAAGTATGATTATTATTATTAATTGTAATTATTGTTTATAGTTATTTATCAGTGTTAGAAGAAAAGAAATTGACATATTCATATGATGAAATAACATCAATTGATAAAGAATATCTAATAAGTGGAATATTGAGAGATTATCCAAATGATGCTGAATTGGTAAATATGGTAACACAAATGCTATTAGATTTCAACATTAAGAATATATCTTTTTTATAATTGTTGTTAATCATTCTTCTAATCTGATTTCTTTAATTAAGAGTTTACCTTAAAATATGGATTAATGTGTTTAAGAAATTAGTCAATTTGAGACAATATCGTTTGATAATAAAGATAATGATAGAATTAACCAAAACAGAATTAATAGAATCATATTCTCCTTTATCTGATTTGTGGAATCAAATATTACAGAAACTAATACAAGAAATATGTAAACAATACCAAAACAGTATGAATAACATAGAGTATAAGTGTGAAGCAAATCATTTACTTAATAAGATAATAATCATCTGTGAATCAAATCCATTCCTATTGAAAAATGAATATATTGTCAATGATAAAAACACTCGTTAATATTGGAGATGATTTTATCCCAATTGTTGTTAGATTATCATTGTTAATCCCTTCAATTAAAGGAAGAATAGATGTATTAAATCAATTTGTGAATAAAGGATATTATATAGAAGTATTATATGGATTAAGTAATGGAGTAAGTGAGATATCTTTAACAGAGAATTCAATAGAGTTGAATTTGATTCATAAGATATATGATGAAATAAATAAGCAGAAACTGTTCTATATGATTCAACCAACTCAGTTTTATTCAGATTTTGTAGATTATTTGATATTCACTAATTCAATAGATTTTATCATTGAAAATTTTGTATGTAATGGAAATATTGATGATGCAATTGGATTATTGAATAATTATAATGAGAAGAATGAAAATAAAGAAATGTCAATGACAAATAACAAGAATACAACAAGACTTCAACTATTGAAAGAGTTTATAACCGAATCTCAACTTTTAAGTAATAATCTATTATCTTTATTACCTTTCTAACTTGTAATCGATATTTGATATTGTTATTTTTGTTGTTTATAAAGCTTATTCAAAATAGAAATGAAAAACGCTCATATTTTCATTAATTGTCCAAATCACTTTTTGAAATGAATATAGACGATGATGAAGTATATGATGAAATAGAGGATAAATATGAGACAATTTTGAGTAGAATTAATGAATTAATAGATTAGGAAACGAAGAGAAAGACATAGAAGAGTCAATTGAAAGTTACAAGAGTTTTTGCAAAGTTTACAAAGAATATAACGTTATTTGGTATAATATATATCAAAATTGATATTGTATAGGTTATATTTATCAAATACAGAATAATCATGTTGTGTATAAAATTAAGTAGAGTATATCCTATATAATCTTTTAATGTTACATAGAAAGATGAATGTTTAGTATACTTGAGAGAATTGATCAATGATTACACGAGAATGTTCTATAGAAGTGAATTTGAAGATAAATTAGTTGAAATACTGAGATTATTATCATCAATTCATAGAGCTGAAACTATAAGAAATGATTTTATGTTACTGGAAGATGTATTAGAGAAAATTAGTTTTGATTTTGTATAAATATATATATATATATATTATAGAGTGTTCCTTGGTCATTATATATCTCAATGATAGACTATTATATCTCAAATAATGATAGTGATTCAATATACAGAATACGCACAAAGATGAATGGATTATTTGAAACTAGAAAAGATGAATTGAATTCCAAAACAAAGATGATGATAATCAATACATACATAAGAATATTAGAGTATTTTGGTCGTCCAAAGGAAGGAATATTATTGTTTAGACCACTTCATCTACAACCACCAATAGAACCACTATACTTTCAAAATACACTAGAACCTCTATCACCATCTTCATATGAGAGTTTGAATAATATGATAGAAGAAGATGATGATGAAGTAGAAGATGATGAAGAAGAATGGATATAAGAGTGGTTGTGAATATCTAAAACAATTATCATTATAATTATAAAATGATTGTTTCTTTATTATTGAAAAAATTGCATCAACTGTTTTTTAATTGCACAAACTCATTTCTCTTGTATATATCATCTGATTCACCACTTATCTATTATAACAAATATTACTTTCATATCTATTTTTTAAGTAATTTACTCAATTTTTGATCAAATGATAAATGTTTACAACAAATATCAATATATAGATCTAATTCCCTCCGCAACTATTGTAATTATTGAGTTATTGATGTTGCTATAAAATAGACCTTGGCTTGTATAGCTTGAGTTATTTTTCTTTTTTTAATTGTAAGTGAGCCATCCATTATTTTTTAAAATTGATAATGAGTTTTTCAGATAGATCAAACGACTCACCATTTTCATCGCAAGGAGATCCATTTGAACATATTTTATCATATTCTGAAGATTATATAGATTTAAAGAAGGTATTCTACTTTAATTTACATCACTGTAGATTTCAAGACTAGTTTATATGGCAGATAGAAACAATGAGTATTCTAGACATGCTTTTCTAGAAGCACTTAAGTACAGCAACAGCAAGCACATTCCAGGCTTTTATTGAAGAAGTATAGAAATAATTAATAACAATTATAGCTTAAACAAATCAATGCAAAACATCAATTTCACTTTGATGACATATTAAAGGACACTGGTAAAGTCACATAACTTAAAAATCATTGAAACAACTAGAAACGGTATATTTTCAAGATTATTTGAAATTCATAGCTTGATTTAGAAAACAGAGCAGAATATTTCGCAAACAAACACGAATACAACAAAGCAGTCGCATCGTTAGTCCAATCCAGACAATATGGCAACACAGACAAAGATCGAGGATTAACTCAATTAAAGATATGTAGTTTAGTCTCTATCTTCGGTGATGGTAAAAGTCTATTAAATCACAGTCAATATAATAAAGGACTATTAGAATTAAAGAATCAAAGTTTAGAAATTTATCATGGTTTGAACGTATGTTATGCTTTAAGTAAAATCATCACACCCTGCAAATTAGAAGAATATAAACGAAATTTAAGAGATGCTTCAAGGATATTAAGAGATGTAATATTATCAAGAAGGTATAAAGAAGAAGTTATGCCGTTTAATCATGTGATTATATATTTTGTAATTTCTTTCATTTGTGGTTCAAGCAGAGATGAATTATTGAGTGAGGTAGTGAATAATTCAACATTAATGAAGATTATTAAAGAATCATATCCAAATTTGAAAGTATTGTTTAATTCTATTACTCAATGTGATTATAAGTCCTATAGATTATCTTGGATTAAAATGAATGTATATATAATGTATATTCATTTTTATACCCAAATTTTACATATTTTTTTTATTTTTTATCTTTATTATTATTGTAATAGAGATTCATTGAAAATGATTATATTCTCAGATTTACGAATGTAGCAATTGTAGGTTTATTCAAGAAAGCATCATTAGAACAGTACTTCAAACCATATGCTATCATTAAACTATCATTAATGGCAGAAGAATTTGGTGATAATTTAGATAATTTTCAAAAAGAAATGAAAATTTGATAATTACAGGAATTATTGACGGTGAAATTGATAAAGAGAATCAATATTTATATTTGAAGAAAGTCAAATGTATATATTTATTTACTAATTTTATTTTTTATAAATCTGACTATAGAGCACCTAGTTCTCATGGTCATTTAGTCCAAAGAAATCTGAGCATTTCGATAGAACATATTAGTAATTGAAACTGATTAATTATATTGTTTTTATTAATATATGTTTGTATAAATCGGTTATGACCTCTAGTAAGTATTAGTTGACCTCTTTTGTAGTATGTGTTTCTAATCATAAAATCATGTATAAACATATTAAGCTATATATATCATTCAACAAAAGATAAATTAACAGACGGTTGATTATTAACATTTGATTATTATCTCATCTAAACTGAAACTCAATACTGGATAATCCACAATATTCATTGTTATTACACTAATTATTAAACAACTTCCTTGACAATTTGTATTGATTTGAGATACTACATCGTAAGCAGCTGTGCAGCTTATATCTTTCATTTTATAACTTCCTTTATATACTAAATTTCTTTCATTTGTTATAAAGGAAGTGATTATCTCATAACTTTTCATTAAGTTTTGATAGTTACGACTAAGTAAACTGTATGTTATCGCATTACTGTATAATAATTACCATTACAATTATCACCACTTAATGAAAAGTTATGAGATAATCACTTCCTTTATAACAAATGAAAGAAATTTAGTATATAAAGGAAGTTATAAAATGAAAGATATAAGCTGCACAGCTGCTTACGATGTAGTATCTCAAATCAATACAAATTGTCAAGGAAGTTGTTTAATAATTAGTGTAATAACAATGAATATTGTGGATTATCCAGTATTGAGTTTCAGTTTAGATGAGATAATAATCAAATGTTAATAATCAACGTCTGTTAATTTATCTTTTGTTGAATGATATATATAGCTTAATATGTTTATACATGATTTTATGATTAGAAACACATACTACAAAAGAGGTCAACTAATACTTACTAGAGGTCATAACCGATTTATACAAACATATATTAATAAAAACAATATAATTAATCAGTTTCAATTACTAATATTCTATCGAAATGCTCAGATTTCTTTGACTAAATGACCAACTAGGTGCTCTATAGTCAGATTTATAAATAAATAAAATTAGTAAATAAATATATACATTTGAAATATAAATATTGATTCTCTTTATCAAATTTCACCGTCAATAATTCTGTAATTATCAAATTGTTCATTTCTTTTGAAAATTATCTAAATTATCACCAAATTCTTCTGCCATTAATGATAGTTTAATGATAGCATATGGTTTGAAGTACTGTTCTAATGATGCTTTCTTGAATAAACCTACAATTGCTACATTCGTAAATCTGAGAATATAATCATTTTCAATGAATCTCTATTACAATAATAATAAAGATAAAAAAATAAAAAAATATGTAAAATTTGGGTATAAAAATGAATATACATTATATATACATTCATTTTAATCCAAGATAATCTATAGGACTTATAATCACATTGAGTAATAGAATTAAACAATACTTTCAAATTTGGATATGATTCTTTAATAATCTTCATTAATGTTGAATTATTCACTACCTCACTCAATAATTCATCTCTGCTTGAACCACAAATGAAAGAAATTACAAAATATATAATCACATGATTAAACGGCATAACTTCTTCTTTATACCTTCTTGATAATATTACATCTCTTAATATCCTTGAAGCATCTCTTAAATTTCGTTTATATTCTTCTAATTTGCAGGGTGTGATGATTTTACTTAAAGCATAACATACGTTCAAACCATGATAAATTTCTAAACTTTGATTCTTTAATTCTAATAGTCCTTTATTATATTGACTGTGATTTAATAGACTTTTACCATCACCGAAGATAGAGACTAAACTACATATCTTTAATTGAGTTAATCCTCGATCTTTGTCTGTGTTGCCATATTGTCTGGATTGGACTAACGATGCGACTGCTTTGTTGTATTCGTGTTTGTTTGCGAAATATTCTGCTCTGTTTTCTAAATCAAGCTATGAATTTCAAATAATCTTGAAAATATACCTTTCTAGTTTGTTTCAATGATTTTTAAGTTATGTGACTTTACAGTGTCCTTTAATATGTCATCAAAGTGAAATTGATGTTTTGCATTGATTGTTTAAGCTATAATTGTTATTAATTATTTCTATACTTCTTCAATAAAAGCTGGAATGTGCTTGCTGTTGCTGTACTTAAGTGCTTCTAGAAAAGCATGTCTAGAATACTCATTGTTTCTATCTGCATATAAACTAGTCTTGAAATCTACAGTGATGTAAATTAAAGTAGAATACCTTCTTTAAATCTATATAATCTTCAGAATATGATAAAAATATGTTCAAATGGATCTCCTTGCGATGAAAATGGTGAGTCGTTTGATCTATCTGAAAAACTCATTATCAATTTTAAAAAATAATGGATGGCTCACTTACAATTAAAAAAAAGAAAAA
>NGBS01000775.1:0-10466 GCA_002245135.1 Proteromonas lacertae
CATGTCTCTTCAATTTTATAGTTATTATGCAACTTATCTATTATGTAATTCTTTATTGCATTAGATTTAAATTTTAATTCATCTGGTATATCATTTATTCTCTCAGCATTATAAATATAACATCTTTCATTATATTTCTGGTGGTATATATGAGGGTAATATATCTGTTTCAGCATTAAACTTTAAATGCTCACCTAAAAGTTCAGGAGTTGATACACCTTCTAAAATGTATCCATAATCAATACACTCGTTTAATAAACATATTATATTCATCTTCATCTATTTCTCCTTCTACTTTATGAATAATCTCTTCTAATTCTGCTTTGGTAAAACAAGGTAAGTAAAACTGGACTGGAGATCTTTTATTGCTCATTAGTTTGTATTTCTTAGCATTTGGTGAACTTATCATTATTACTACATCATCATCACTGAAATCATCTTCTTTTATTGCACAGCTATCACTAATAATAATACTTTTTCCTGTCGTTTCAGGTAATTTGTCAGTTTCGCTATAATTCTTTCCAGTAGCTTCACGAAAATAATACTTTATTACATTTTCAACTTCACCAAAAAAATATTACATTGTAGTCTTTAAAATCTTCATCGTGGTTGAAACAGTATGCAAGAAAAATACATAAACAAGTCTTACCTGTACCTTCATTCCCATATACCAAAAAACACTTCTGAGGTTGAAATTCATTATCTTCATCACTTGCACTACCTTTCCATCAGCATTTTCTTGAGGTGAATGACTCATTTGTGGTGGAGGTGAGTAAATTGTTTGGGTTAATGAGAGGTTTGCCAATGGGTTTAGTGAATGATGTGCGAATAAATCTTCTGAAGAATATTGTCCATCTGTAATAATCTTTTTCAACTCACTATAAATACCAATATAACAATCTCTCACAAGAAAGTAAGGATTTACCATATAAATATTCTTATTTGATTCTTTTATCATCCTCATTTGATTTACATATTTATATTTTACATGTCTGCTAATAATGCTCATTTTTTGAATTATAAAAATGAATTCTTTGATAATCAAACAAAAGAGATGTTTAGTAATTGCAAGGCTAATTATCTAATAAACACAATGATAGCCAAAAAAGAGCAGTATGAATTTTACAGTATTCACTTAAAGTATAATTTTATATGAAAGTAGATCAGCAAATTTAGAAGCAACTTAATCAGTCTGATAGTAAATCATATTATAAATCTGAAGTCTACAGTTTTAATCTGTAAAATAAAGTGCATGATTTACAAACAGTGTAGAAAATATAATGATCTTTCTGTAAATATAAAGTCAGAAAAAAGTGTACAGAAAAATCAGATATGTGAGGATGTGCGTAGTAATTTTAATGGTTTAGTTTCCTTGCGAAAATTTACTTCAAATATGAATAAAGTAAAACAGAATGATTCTTATAATCATTTAATAAAGGGAATAAACATATTAGAATTATCATACTATGAGAATATGAAAATAATAAATGAGAATATTTGTTATGCTGTTTTATATATTTTATCTCATGATAGAGATAATAGTGATATCTTATATGAAAATGGTAAAATATTAGCAAGAAAAGCTTATAATGAGAATATATGTTATAAAGAAAGAGTAATTGCTTTACAGTGTCTGTTTTTACTCTGTCCTTCAAATGTGATTGAGATATTAATGGACAAACCAATTAATGAAGTTCATATGTATTGGCAGTACTGTAAGTATGATTATTATTATTAATTGTAATTATTGTTTATAGTTATTTATCAGTGTTAGAAGAAAAGAAATTGACATATTCATATGATGAAATAACATCAATTGATAAAGAATATCTAATAAGTGGAATATTGAGAGATTATCCAAATGATGCTGAATTGGTAAATATGGTAACACAAATGCTATTAGATTTCAACATTAAGAATATATCTTTTTATAATTGTTGTTAATCATTCTTCTAATCTGATTTCTTTAATTAAGAGTTTACCTTAAAATATGGATTAATGTGTTTAAGGAAATTAGTCAATTTGAGACAATATCGTTTGATAATAAAGATAATGATAGAATTAACCAAAACAGAATTAATAGAATCATATTCTCCTTTATCTGATTTGTGGAATCAAATATTACAGAAACTAATACAAGAAATATGTAAACAATACCAAAACAGTATGAATAACATAGAGTATAAGTGTGAAGCAAATCATTTACTTAATAAGATAATAATCATCTGTGAATCAAATCCATTCCTATTGAAAATGAATATATTGTCAATGATAAAAACACTCGTTAATATTGGAGATGATTTTATCCCAATTGTTGTTAGATTATCATTGTTAATCCCTTCAATTAAAGGAAGAATAGATGTATTAAATCAATTTGTGAATAAAGGATATTATATAGAAGTATTATATGGATTAAGTAATGGAGTAAGTGAGATATCTTTAACAGAGAATTCAATAGAGTTGAATTTGATTCATAAGATATATGATGAAATAAATAAGCAGAAACTGTTCTATATGATTCAACCAACTCAGTTTTATTTCAGATTTTGTAGATTATTTGATATTCACTAATTCAATAGATTTTATCATTGAAAATTTTGTATGTAATGGAAATATTGATGATGCAATTGGATTATTGAATAATTATAATGAGAAGAATGAAAATAAAGAAATGTCAATGACAAATAACAGAATACAACAAGACTTCAACTATTGAAAGAGTTTATAACCGAATCTCAACTTTTAAGTAATAATCTATTATCTTTATTACCTTTCTAACTTGTAATCGATATTTGATATTGTTATTTTTGTTGTTTATAAAGCTTATTCAAAATAGAAATGAAAAACGCTCATATTTTCATTAATTGTCCAAATCACTTTTTGAAATGAATATAGACGATGATGAAGTATATGATGAAATAGAGGATAAATATGAGACAATTTTGAGTAGAATTAATGAATTAATAGATTAGGAAACGAAGAGAAAGACATAGAAGAGTCAATTGAAAGTTACAAGAGTTTTTGCAAAGTTTACAAAGAATATAACGTTATTTGGTATAATATATATCAAAATTGATATTGTATAGGTTATATTTATCAAAATACAGAATAATCATGTTGTGTATAAAATTAAGTAGAGTATATCCTATATAATCTTTTAATGTTACATAGAAAGATGAATGTTTAGTATACTTGAGAGAATTGATCAATGATTACACGAGAATGTTCTATAGAAGTGAATTTGAAGATAAATTAGTTGAAATACTGAGATTATTATCATCAATTCATAGAGCTGAAACTATAAGAAATGATTTTATGTTACTGGAAGATGTATTAGAGAAAATTAGTTTTGATTTTGTATAAATATATATATATATATATTATAGAGTGTTCCTTGGTCATTATATATCTCAATGATAGACTATTATATCTCAAATAATGATAGTGATTCAATATACAGAATACGCACAAAGATGAATGGATTATTTGAAACTAGAAAAGATGAATTGAATTCCAAAACAAAGATGATGATAATCAATACATACATAAGAATATTAGAGTATTTTGGTCGTCCAAAGGAAGGAATATTATTGTTTAGACCACTTCATCTACAACCACCAATAGAACCACTATACTTTCAAAATACACTAGAACCTCTATCACCATCTTCATATGAGAGTTTGAATAATATGATAGAAGAAGATGATGATGAAGTAGAAGATGATGAAGAAGAATGGATATAAGAGTGGTTGTGAATATCTAAAACAATTATCATTATAATTATAAAATGATTGTTTCTTTATTATTGAAAAAATTGCATCAACTGTTTTTTAATTGCACAAACTCATTTCTCTTGTATATATCATCTGATTCACCACTTATCTATTATAACAAATATTACTTCATATCTATTTTTTAAAGTAATTTACTCAATTTTTGATCAAATGATAAATGTTTACAACAAATATCAATATATAGATCTAATTCCCTCGCAACTATTGTAATTATTGAGTTATTGATGTTGCTATAAAATAGACCTTGGCTTGTATAGCTTGAGTTATTTTTCTTTTTTTAATTGTAAGTGAGCCATCCATTATTTTTTAAAATTGATAATGAGTTTTCAGATAGATCAAACGACTCACCATTTTCATCGCAAGGAGATCCATTTGAACATATTTTATCATATTCTGAAGATTATATAGATTTAAAGAAGGTATTCTACTTTAATTTACATCACTGTAGATTTCAAGACTAGTTTATATGGCAGATAGAAACAATGAGTATTCTAGACATGCTTTTCTAGAAGCACTTAAGTACAGCAACAGCAAGCACATTCCAGCTTTTATTGAAGAAGTATAGAAATAATTAATAACAATTATAGCTTAAACAAATCAATGCAAAACATCAATTTCACTTTGATGACATATTAAAGGACACTGTAAAGTCACATAACTTAAAAATCATTGAAACAACTAGAAAGGTATATTTTCAAGATTATTTGAAATTCATAGCTTGATTTAGAAAACAGAGCAGAATATTTCGCAAACAAACACGAATACAACAAAGCAGTCGCATCGTTAGTCCAATCCAGACAATATGGCAACACAGACAAAGATCGAGGATTAACTCAATTAAAGATATGTAGTTTAGTCTCTATCTTCGGTGATGGTAAAAGTCTATTAAATCACAGTCAATATAATAAAGGACTATTAGAATTAAAGAATCAAAGTTTAGAAATTTATCATGGTTTGAACGTATGTTATGCTTTAAGTAAAATCATCACACCCTGCAAATTAGAAGAATATAAACGAAATTTAAGAGATGCTTCAAGGATATTAAGAGATGTAATATTATCAAGAAGGTATAAAGAAGAAGTTATGCCGTTTAATCATGTGATTATATATTTTGTAATTTCTTTCATTTGTGGTTCAAGCAGAGATGAATTATTGAGTGAGGTAGTGAATAATTCAACATTAATGAAGATTATTAAAGAATCATATCCAAATTTGAAAGTATTGTTTAATTCTATTACTCAATGTGATTATAAGTCCTATAGATTATCTTGGATTAAAATGAATGTATATATAATGTATATTCATTTTTATACCCAAATTTTACATATTTTTTTTATTTTTTTATCTTTATTATTATTGTAATAGAGATTCATTGAAAATGATTATATTCTCAGATTTACGAATGTAGCAATTGTAGGTTTATTCAAGAAAGCATCATTAGAACAGTACTTCAAACCATATGCTATCATTAAACTATCATTAATGGCAGAAGAATTTGGTGATAATTTAGATAATTTTCAAAAAGAAATGAACAATTTGATAATTACAGGAATTATTGACGGTGAAATTGATAAAGAGAATCAATATTTATATTTGAAGAAAGTCAAATGTATATATTTATTTACTAATTTTATTTATTTATAAATCTGACTATAGAGCACCTAGTTCTCATGGTCATTTAGTCCAAAGAAATCTGAGCATTTCGATAGAACATATTAGTAATTGAAACTGATTAATTATATTGTTTTTTATTAATATATGTTTGTATAAATCGGTTATGACCTCTAGTAAGTATTAGTTGACCTCTTTTGTAGTATGTGTTTCTAATCATAAAATCATGTATAAACATATTAAGCTATATATATCATTCAACAAAAGATAAATTAACAGACGGTTGATTATTAACATTTGATTATTATCTCATCTAAACTGAAACTCAATACTGGATAATCCACAATATTCATTGTTATTACACTAATTATTAAACAACTTCCTTGACAATTTGTATTGATTTGAGATACTACATCGTAAGCAGCTGTGCAGCTTATATCTTTCATTTTATAACTTCCTTTATATACTAAATTTCTTTCATTTGTTATAAAGGAAGTGATTATCTCATAACTTTTCATTAAGTTTTGATAGTTACGACTAAGTAAACTGTATGTTATCGCATTACTGTATAATAATTACCATTACAATTATCACCACTTAATGAAAAGTTATGAGATAATCACTTCCTTTATAACAAATGAAAGAAATTTAGTATATAAAGGAAGTTATAAAATGAAAGATATAAGCTGCACAGCTGCTTACGATGTAGTATCTCAAATCAATACAAATTGTCAAGGAAGTTGTTTAATAATTAGTGTAATAACAATGAATATTGTGGATTATCCAGTATTGAGTTTCAGTTTAGATGAGATAATAATCAAATGTTAATAATCAACCGTCTGTTAATTTATCTTTTGTTGAATGATATATATAGCTTAATATGTTTATACATGATTTTATGATTAGAAACACATACTACAAAGAGGTCAACTAATACTTACTAGAGGTCATAACCGATTTATACAAACATATATTAATAAAAACAATATAATTAATCAGTTTCAATTACTAATATGTTCTATCGAAATGCTCAGATTTCTTTGGACTAAATGACCATGAGAACTAGGTGCTCTATAGTCAGATTTATAAATAAATAAAATTAGTAAATAAATATATACATTTGACTTTCTTCAAATATAAATATTGATTCTCTTTATCAATTTCACCGTCAATAATTCCTGTAATTATCAAATTGTTCATTTCTTTTTGAAAATTATCTAAATTATCACCAAATTCTTCTGCCATTAATGATAGTTTAATGATAGCATATGGTTTGAAGTACTGTTCTAATGATGCTTTCTTGAATAAACCTACAATTGCTACATTCGTAAATCTGAGAATATAATCATTTTCAATGAATCTCTATTACAATAATAATAAAGATAAAAAAATAAAAAAAATATGTAAAATTTGGGTATAAAAATGAATATACATTATATATACATTCATTTTAATCCAAGATAATCTATAGGACTTATAATCACATTGAGTAATAGAATTAAACAATACTTTCAAATTTGGATATGATTCTTTAATAATCTTCATTAATGTTGAATTATTCACTACCTCACTCAATAATTCATCTCTGCTTGAACCACAAATGAAAGAAATTACAAAATATATAATCACATGATTAAACGGCATAACTTCTTCTTTATACCTTCTTGATAATATTACATCTCTTAATATCCTTGAAGCATCTCTTAAATTTCGTTTATATTCTTCTAATTTGCAGGGTGTGATGATTTTACTTAAAGCATAACATACGTTCAAACCATGATAAATTTCTAAACTTTGATTCTTTAATTCTAATAGTCCTTTATTATATTGACTGTGATTTAATAGACTTTTACCATCACCGAAGATAGAGACTAAACTACATATCTTTAATTGAGTTAATCCTCGATCTTTGTCTGTGTTGCCATATTGTCTGGATTGGACTAACGATGCGACTGCTTTGTTGTATTCGTGTTTGTTTGCGAAATATTCTGCTCTGTTTTCTAAATCAAGCTATGAATTTCAAATAATCTTGAAAATATACCTTTCTAGTTGTTTCAATGATTTTTAAGTTATGTGACTTTACAGTGTCCTTTAATATGTCATCAAAGTGAAATTGATGTTTTGCATTGATTTGTTTAAGCTATAATTGTTATAATTATTTCTATACTTCTTCAATAAAAGCTGGAATGTGCTTGCTGTTGCTGTACTTAAGTGCTTCTAGAAAAGCATGTCTAGAATACTCATTGTTTCTATCTGCCATATAAACTAGTCTTGAAATCTACAGTGATGTAAATTAAAGTAGAATACCTTCTTTAAATCTATATAATCTTCAGAATATGATAAAATATGTTCAAATGGATCTCCTTGCGATGAAAATGGTGAGTCGTTTGATCTATCTGAAAAACTCATTATCAATTTTAAAAAATAATGGATGGCTCACTTACAATTAAAAAAAGAAAAATAACTCAAGCTATACAAGCCAAGGTCTATTTTATAGCAACATCAATAACTCAATAATTACAATAGTTGCGAGGAATTAGATCTATATATTGATATTTGTTGTAAACATTTATCATTTGATCAAAAATTGAGTAAATTACTTAAAAAATAGATATGAAAGTAATATTTGTTATAATAGATAAGTGGTGAATCAGATGATATATACAGAGAAATGAGTTTGTGCAATTAAAAACAGTTGATGCAATTTTTTCAATAATAAAGAAACAATCATTTATAATTATAATGATAATTGTTTTAGATATTCACAACCACTCTTATATCCATTCTTCTTCATCATCTTCTACTTCATCATCATCTTCTTCTATCATATTATTCAAACTCTCATATGAAGATGGTGATAGAGGTTCTAGTGTATTTTGAAAGTATAGTGGTTCTATTGGTGGTTGTAGATGAAGTGGTCTAAACAATAATATTCCTTCCTTTGGACGACCAAAATACTCTAATATTCTTATGTATGTATTGATTATCATCATCTTTGTTTTGGAATTCAATTCATCTTTTCTAGTTTCAAATAATCCATTCATCTTTGTGCGTATTCTGTATATTGAATCACTATCATTATTTGAGATATAATAGTCTATCATTGAGATATATAATGACCAAGGAACACTCTATAATATATATATATATATATTTATACAAAATCAAAACTAATTTTCTCTAATACATCTTCCAGTAACATAAAATCATTTCTTATAGTTTCAGCTCTATGAATTGATGATAATAATCTCAGTATTTCAACTAATTTATCTTCAAATTCACTTCTATAGAACATTCTCGTGTAATCATTGATCAATTCTCTCAAGTATACTAAACATTCATCTTTCTATGTAACATTAAAAGATTATATAGGATATACTCTACTTAATTTTATACACAACATGATTATTCTGTATTTTGATAAATATAACCTATACAATATCAATTTTGATATATATTATACCAAATAACGTTATATTCTTTGTAAACTTTGCAAAAACTCTTGTAACTTTCAATTGACTCTTCTATGTCTTTCTCTTCGTTTCCTAATCTATTAA
This sequence comes from Proteromonas lacertae, assembly GCA_002245135.1. NCBI lineage: Eukaryota > Bigyra > Opalinata > Proteromonadidae > Proteromonas > Proteromonas lacertae. The sequence continues at coordinate 8,963 of NGBS01000775.1, forward strand.
TTCATTAATTCTACTCAAAATTGTCTCATATTTATCCTCTATTTCATCATATACTTCATCATCGTCTATATTCATTTCAAAAAGTGATTTGGACAATTAATGAAAATATGAGCGTTTTTCATTTCTATTTTGAATAAGCTTTATAAACAACAAAAATAACAATATCAAATATCGATTACAAGTTAGAAAGGTAATAAAGATAATAGATTATTACTTAAAAGTTGAGATTCGGTTATAACTCTTTCAATAGTTGAAGTCTTGTTGTATTCTTGTTATTTGTCATTGACATTTCTTTATTTTCATTCTTCTCATTATAATTATTCAATAATCCAATTGCATCATCAATATTTCCATTACATACAAAATTTTCAATGATAAAATCTATTGAATTAGTGAATATCAAATAATCTACAAAATCTGAATAAAACTGAGTTGGTTGAATCATATAGAACAGTTTCTGCTTATTTATTTCATCATATATCTTATGAATCAAATTCAACTCTATTGAATTCTCTGTTAAAGATATCTCACTTACTCCATTACTTAATCCATATAATACTTCTATATAATATCCTTATATTCACAAATTGATTTAATACATCTATTCTTCCTTTAATTGAAGGGATTAACAATGATAATCTAACAACAATTGGGATAAAATCATCTCCAATATTAACGAGTGTTTTTATCATTGACAATATATTCATTTCAATAGGAATGGATTTGATTCACAGATGATTATTATCTTATTAAGTAAATGATTTGCTTCACACTTATACTCTATGTTATTCATACTGTTTTGGTATTGTTTACATATTTCTTGTATTAGTTTCTGTAATATTTGATTCCACAAATCAGATAAAGGAGAATATGATTCTATTAATTCTGTTTTGGTTAATTCTATCATTATCTTTATTATCAAACGATATTGTCTCAAATTGACTAATTTCTTAAACACATTAATCCATATTTTAAGGTAAACTCTTAATTAAAGAAATCAGATTAGAAGAATGATTAACAACAATTATAAAAAGATATATTCTTAATGTTGAAATCTAATAGCATTTGTGTTACCATATTTACCAATTCAGCATCATTTGGATAATCTCTCAATATTCCACTTATTAGATATTCTTTATCAATTGATGTTATTTCATCATATGAATATGTCAATTTCTTTTCTTCTAACACTGATAAATAACTATAAACAATAATTACAATTAATAATAATAATCATACTTACAGTACTGCCAATACATATGAACTTCATTAATTGGTTTGTCCATTAATATCTCAATCACATTTGAAGGACAGAGTAAAAAACAGACACTGTAAAGCAATTACTCTTTCTTTATAACATATATTCTCATTATAAGCTTTCTTGCTAATATTTTACCATTTTCATATAAGATATCACTATTATCTCTATCATGAGATAAAATATATAAAACAGCATAACAAATATTCTCATTTATTATTTCATATTCTCATAGTATGATAATTC
>NGBS01001183.1:0-101193 GCA_002245135.1 Proteromonas lacertae
TTCTTTCTCTCTGCATCTTGATGCTTAATTTTCTCTTCTATCTCTTTTTGTTTTCTTCATCTTTTTTAGTTATTTCAGCATTAAATATTTCAATTCAGCATCCAGTATATCAATATCAGTAACATCAAGAAGTGTAGTATCAGACCTTGGTGACATTGGAGGTGTAAAGGTAGGACTTTGGCTACTTAATAAATCATCAGCAGATGTTCTTGATTCAGTATCTTTCACAATTATACCCATTGGTTCTTCATCAACAAATCAGAATCCTTAACAATCTTTCTTTTCTTTAAATGAATTAATTCATCATCACTATCAATAACTGCTTTGTTTTAGGTTTCTTTACAGTATCAGTTCTTCTTTTATAAACTCTTTTAGGTTTTTGAGGTACAGTTGGTGGTGGTGGTTCTTGTTGTGGTTGTTGTTGTTGTTTTAACTGAGGTTGAATAAAAGGTTTAATCTGTTTTACATCTGGTTTTACTATACTCTTCATCTCTTCGTCACTAAAGTATAAATTCATATACTCATTTTGATCTAATGTCTCTAGATGTTTAATGGGAATTAACTTCTGATTATCAAACTTACATGAAAAGCAATAATAAACTGCTGTAGCTGACTTCTCTAATTCGATATAGTTGAATTGTGGTGGACTTTTGCTTCTTCTTTGATTTTTGCTGTCATCATAAGCCAAACTTTGAATATACATTTCGTCGCAAAATGTCTTTAAATGCTGGATGTTACGACTCACTTTCTGATAGAACTCATAAGCCTGTCCCTTTAATGGAAGCTGGGAGCATAATTCTGAATTGGTTGGTTGTTTGACTCTGTCTGCTGGCATTTTTGATTGAATGATTGAATAATTAATTTTCTATTAAGGTAAAAAAAAGCAAAAATAAAATACTGAAAATGAGTAAGAAAAGTGTGAATGAAAAATAAAACGGTTTTTCTTTATGTAATATTTAAGGGGGTACAAAAATAACTTTCAAAAATCAAATACGAAAAAAAGACTATATATAAAATTAAATATTTATGATTGGTTTTTGAATTTCAATCTCAGGTTTATTAATAGGAATAATTTCTATTTCTGTTTCTAATTGCTCTTCATCTTCATTATCACTAGCATTTCTAGAATTTATTCTACTATTTTCAGGTGTTAAAGTAAATGGAATAGCAGAAACAATAGTAGATTTTCTTAATGCTAATTGAACAGCAGGTTCTGGCTCAGCTAATATTTCACTTAATTCTGGAGGACAGGCTTTATGATAACACCATGCACATATTCTCTTGCATTTATAAAGAACCCATAGAACTACACAACCTAATAAAATATACAGTTCTTGTTTCAAACCATTTAAAGTATCTTTCATATCACCTAACATAACTAATGATGAATTATATGGCATATTATGTGAAATTATTTATATATAAAAACGTATAGAAATATAAAAATGAATTTTAAACCAAAAGTTAATTAATTATACAGGTAGGTGATGTAGTTAGATCTACTGTAGCTACCCCCGGGATAGGACTTGTAGAACAATCTACTTTAGCAATATCTACCTTTGGTCGACCCTCGGCAGTGGAACTATTCTCTACTTTACGCTTCTTATCTTCTCCACTATTATCACTTCCTTTCTTTACTTCTTCATATCTTCTCTTCTTCTTATTTCTACACTCTGTACAAGATTTATAGAATACACCTTCACTCTTATAACCAAATTCATCATTAGCTTTCTTCTTACCACAAGTACTACATATCTGTGAATCTGGATCTAACTTTGTTATATCCTTTCTTTTTTAGGTTTAGATTCGCTTTGTTTTTCTTCCTTCACTTCTTCTTCTTCTTCCATTGTTATATCAATATCATCACCTGGTTGTTCACTCCATTCTGGATCATCTTCATACTCTTCAATCACAGAATACATACCATCCAACATATCCTTAAATACTTTAATAATTAATGATTTTACTTCAGACATATCATTCTCATACATTTCACCTTCTTGTAAGTGTTTTTCAATATTAGCATCTAATTCGTTTTTGTATATCACTCATTTTAATTTATGTAGATTATTTCAAAAATCGCAAGAAATTTATGAATGAAAAGAATTATGTAATATTATGTTTATTTCTATTCAGCCAATCAAATAACAAAAATTCAATTAAAACCAATGATTTAAGAATTAGTTATGAAATCTTAGTCTTTCTTCAATGATGTTTTTTTCATCAATACCATAACGCTTTAACATCTTTGTTTTTCTGCGCTCTTCTTCAGGATCAACCCATTTTCTAGGGCGTATGGTTGCTTGTGCTACTCTGGTTGGTTTATGAATTGCACGCCATTCTTCATACTTTCTGTCATCCTCATCAGCTGTATCAGAAGTATACCACATTACTACTGGAGGTGGCTCAGCTACTATTCTAGCTACTTCACTTTCAATGATTGCATAGATTCTTTCAAAGTCTTCATCTTCACGCTTATTTCTATCTTCTATATTAACATTCTCGATCCAAATTCTTGACATTTTTTTGAAATTATGATTGATAAAAAACAATAAGAAAAAGTTAAATGAAATTATATACGAAAAACAAAAGAAAAATTTTAACCCATAAAATTACTCATACACTAAAATATATAAAGAAATTTAAACTCACCACTTGCTCCAGTATAACCCGTACCAAAAACTAATTTACACTCAAATCGCTTATTCTTACCTGTAGAAGGCACCTAAGAATAGTCTGGTACGGGTTACCCACCTACAGTGATATTCTTACGGTTATACATATATAACTGAAATAAATATGTAACTGTTAGTGACTGCATAATTATGTCAATACCTATAATTATTCTGGTGTAGATCAATTTTTAGTGATCAAGTCTTTTATGTATTATAAACAGCTGTGAACATAATAAATGTGCAATTAATTTCATTAATAGTTTCTACCTCACCACATGTATACTATTTGTTAAAAAAAAAGGTAAATCTACAACAAATATAAGAATTTAAAATATAAAAAAGATAGTATATAATATCTTATATTAGACTTTATTTGTTGTTGAAAGTTTGTTTGTTGAACTTCTTGAAGATGTTGATCTAGCAACTTTATCAGCTGATTCTATATAGAACAACTCTGGGTTGGATAATGAACATAATGTCAAATCACTACACACGAGAATATCAGGTTCTAGAGGATATTTACCATTAGATGCGTTATTTCTCAAATTTTGTCTTTGACTATTCAAAATAAATATAAAAACAATTATAATTATACATTTTCAAGTTTGCAGATGATGTTCCACTTCCTGAACCACCAGTTGGTCCACTTAATGAAGATCCAGTGGTTGTAGTAATTTCATGAACCCATAAATAAGTCACTTTCGATCCAAATTGAATAATGATAATGAAAAATGTTCCTAATTCAATACCAAGTCCTCTAAACACCAATAAAACAGAAGGATCATCAGCCATTAAGTAATTCAAAGGAACTTCAATAATTCCCATAATACATAACAATGCAATTGTCATAGCTAATGACATTGATTCATTGAAATCAGAAGCAGCATTTCTTACACTCCAAGCCAATTTAGCACCATAACAGAACAATAAGAACAACAAAACAACTTGAACAATTCTATTAAAAGATAAATATAAATATAAATATAAATAATATATAAAATATACACAAAATAATCATTCTGAGTGCATTCTACTAAATAAACATCTTCCAAATAATTAGAATATGTGACACTCAATCTTAAAGTATGTACACTTCCATCTACAACCCACCATATTGTTAAATAAATTAATTCACAGAACATCATCAACGCAATCATCTGCAGTAACTGTTTATTAGCAATTTTAACTCTTGCTAATTTCTTATTATTGAATAGTTTATGAATTCTCCATGCTTTTGAGAATATTATACTGAATAGTAATAAAACACTTAACGCTAATCCCCACACTCTTACAACACAAACCCAAGAACTACTTGGTTGGAATATAAAGAATAAACCTTCTGTAGCAATTAACAAAATAGCGAATAACGAATAGAATAAGAAAACTGGACTTGCACTTAATATGACTTTAGTGTTACGATATAAACCAACTAATGCTGATACAACTACAACAAATAGATAATTAATTACAGCAAACACAATAATAACAATTCTAATAACTTCATTGTAAGAATAATTAGAAACATCTTTATCGAAAGTACACTCTTTAGCTTCATCAATATCATACAATATTGTATCAGGAATTACTTTCACACCTTGTCTTGGAGTGACTAATTCAATATCACCATTTTGTATCTTAAACACTGACACACTCTTTGATAAATGATTGTTATGTTTGAATTGAACAGTACCACTTGGTGCATCATATCTTATGTTGAAATAACTCAATCTTACATAAGCTCTACTTGGGAATGATGCTGATGTTTGTTCTACAGAATATTCTACTGATTGCTTCCACAGATTAATTGCACTGTATGCTGCTTCAATACTTTCAGACATTTGTTGATACTTTGAAAATCTTTGAGTAATAGCAAATTTAAATGATTGACTTGTTGTATCAGACAACACTGTTGAATAAGATGATACTACGAAACTACCAGATAGAGCTTCTAATACATCATCTGTATATTCAAATGGTTCATAATGGAATAAAATTGGGTTGAATTGAGAAAAATCTACACCTAAATCAATCAATGATTTGAATAAAATTTGATTCTCATTTGATTCAAATATGTTCATTACAGCAACTCTTCCTATTCTGGAGATGATATCTGTAACATTCTCTAACAGTTTTGCTATATCAGCTGTTGAATAAGGTGAGAAGAATGAAGATAATTCTACTGTATATCCATACTTTACTGTTTGTTCGCTTATTGCTTCAGCTTCAATTTTTGCACTATTAAATATAAATAAACAATATATACTATTCATCATTTAATCCTATAATAACTACACTAGACAATCCTATATCTTTTAAATAATTCAAAATGATAGGTAATTTTTGTGATATTGTTGTTCCAACAATAGTTGCACATCTATAACACTTATTACCGTTATCTCTACCAGTGTCTATGAATAACATATCATTATCATTTCTATTAGCATATCTACTAACTTCATCTCTACAATAAGGAGTCATACACCCAATAATTATCTCATAATTGTTACTTTGCACTATTTCTCTTGTCTTACCAAATATCAGATCTTTAGCTGGGAAGAAATGAACACCTATTAATTTCCTATTCAATAAACCACCATTTTCATTTATCTCAGATACTGCTACATCTTCAATAAATGACATATATATTTCTGTTCTTATTCCTACATCTTTTTGGTGTATAAATGCAATATAAGCAGGATCACTGTAATACATCATATCCTTTCTTTGTGTATCACAGAACCACCCTGTATAATTACTGTATTGATTATACACTGTTGGCTTTATTAAATCCTCTGGACCATATGTTACTAATAATGATAAATCTGATTGAATTACAGCTGCAAACATTCTTCTAGAAACTATATTGTTACTATTTACTTCTATTGTGCCAGCTGGAACTGAATTAACTAATGTATAAACATTTTTGAATAATGAAACATCATATTGATCAGTTGAACTAAGTTTACTTACCACATTACCCCATATCTTCACAGCATCATAAGCAGCTTCTAATTCTGAATTAATAAATAGTTGTGGTCCTATCTTCGAATGTAATACATCATTGAATTCAGATGCTAAACTAATAACACTAACATCTGATGTTTTATCGTCGCTTAAAGATTCAAAATATGCATCTAAAAGGACATGACCTACCATATCATTTGGATGTTCTACTTTGTTCAATATATTTTCATCTACTAAAACACTTATTACAGTATAAGTTGGTGCTTTTAATCCTTCATTCGACATTTCATTAAACAAATCAACACTATCTTCACCTAAGAAATTTAAAATATAGCCACCACTTCTTAATACTGTCTTTATTGTACGAACTGTTGTACTTGCATCAGTATAATCAATATTACCAATTATACTCATTGATACATTAGAGAAACGAGCATAGGTCCATTCATATACATCACTTGAATATTCATCAGTACTTTTATGTATAAATACAACATTAGTTGTGTATTCAATTGTATATCTTAAAGCAACTTCAGCTATTTGTGATGTATGTTTACCAAACGCATATGTGTGATTATTACATTTTATGTTGAAGTTTGTACCAGTGAAGAACCATATCAACTCTTGTGATTCTACTATTGGCGATAATGCATTATATGTATCATGATTATAACCACCAAATATGTAATGAATATTCTTATTATCTGATAAAGCTTTGTTTAAAGCTTCTTTATAACCTTCTATAGATGATTTAGCATCATGGAAATAATAAACAACTTTTGTACCACTGAAATAATCATCATCGTTTATTTCTGTCAAACCTAATAACACAGATTGCAAAATAGGAATTTCATCTTCTTTCCAATCACCAGTAACTGAGAACATTAAAGCAATTGGATATGTAGTTGGTGTATAAGAGCTTCCAATTGTTGATTCACTAAAATCGCATAATTTCATATTTGTATCTGAATAATAATATGCTATTGGAACATCATTTCTTGCTTGTTCATATACCAAACTCTCTTTACCATCTTCATCTACTTTAAATATCACTACATTTCTTGTTAAAAATTGATTATGAGCAAATGTTATCACTCCTTCTGGAGATTCAAATGATGCTTTTAATACACTTTCTCTTATAGCTGAAAAGGTTAATTCTGCACTTTCATTTAATGCAACAAATGCTAAACGTAAAGCTGAATATGATCTTTCAATATAATCTGAGATTGGTTCTGACATACCAAGTCTTTGTTGAATACCAGATCTGAAATTTTCATTAACTTCAGAATCAACTAAATAATTATAACCAGTAACACCTTCAAATGATGTATATCCTTTATCTTTTAACTCAAAATAGAATTCTAATGATAAAACACTTAAATAAGGTTCTGTTAATCTCAATGAATCTAATGTTCTTTTAAGAATATCAAAGTTTTCGACAGAATCCATAAATATGATAATATTCCTATCTTTATTATTTGAAACAGATGTGAAGGTCTGTAAAAATTGAGTTAACAAATTCTGATCTAATTTATCATATGTAAATGGATCATATAATGTATAATGATATCTATCAAAGAAAGTCTTTACAAATGAAGTAACATAATACCCTGTTGAACCAATTAATAAGTAATTATCATAATATCTATTAATCATAACATTCAAAATATTCTCGTAAAAAGTAGGATGGAATGAACCAATCAGAATATTAGTTTCACAGAAATTAATATCAATCTGAGCAACCATTAATACTATAACATCATTATCATTAGCTGTAGTTACTATTTCATTAAGACATTCAAAAGAAACAGAAATGACAATAAACAGAGGTTTATTTGCTTCAATATATTCTTTTATGTAACTAGCACATTGAGATTGAACTGATTGAGTATCATAAATATCACCTTTCAATACATATCCTTGAATACCTCCTAATGTATTTACTTCATCAATTACTAACTGATATGAATCAACAATACCACTGCTTGTCTCTGAGGAACTACCTGTTATTGTTGCTACTAACAACACTCTTAACACATTCACATCATATTTTTCTCCTTTATTTTCTAAATCATCATAACTACATCTTTTACCACTATATTCTGGAATATACCAACTCCATGCATCTGGGCTTGCATGATCAAACTTTGAATAAACAGTATTAAATGAACCTGTTGATTTTTCATATTTTGCAACAAAGAATGGTAATGTAACATGATGACTTGTTTCTAAAGTAATTGTACCTGCACCTGCATCTATTTTTTCGCCATAGAGGTTGTATCTGAAACTATTCCAATCTGAACTTATATTCTTTTTTAATCCTTCTGCTATTAAACTAATACCAACATAACATGATAAAAACAGAGCTGAAGGTTTTTCAGCTGAGGCATAATGATAAGCATATTTCTTCATTTCAGTATTAACTTCAGAATCAATATCAGGGAAATAATGTGATGGAATATAAATTCCATCTAATTCATCATCTGGTGCTTCTGCTAATTCTTCAGTTTCTAAACCCATTATAAAGATACCCCATTTTGTTTTATCTATTTTCATGGTTTGACATAATTCTAAGAATTGTAATGCTTCATCACCATTCAAATACACCATTATAACTCCTCCATTTGCATTATTTTCATCATTAAACAAATAAGTTTTCAGTTTCTGTGTACTTAATGTAAATGTATCATTAATAAATATATCTGAAGCAGATTGGTGAACTAATAAGCCACTGGATGCATCAGTAAATATACTAAAGAACAGCTTACTTTCACTATTACTATCACCAACAAAATAAACAAATTGGTTGATATCTAAAGTCAATATAAACTGTAACAATCTTGAAACATATTGATTTGGAACTGGACCTGTATAAATTGTATTGAAATTACACTCTTGACCTAAACTCTGCTTTGGATATACAAATACTTTATTATGTTCTTTAGCAGCATGCTGTGCTACTTCTTTACATGACAAAGTGGTACAACCAATAATACCAACAACTTTTTCTCTAGATAAAGGTTCATGAACTAATTGTTCAATCTTTGAATCATCTGATTCATAATCTATTAAAACTGGTTGAAATGTATAACCTTCTACAAATCCATCATCAGCTATTTTTCTTAAAGCGGTCATTGCACCATCTATTGCTTGTACATCAACACCACTTCTTGCACCAGTAGAACTAAATAACACAATAATTTCTATCTTTGGTATTTCTGTTCCATTTAATGCGTTTTCATTACTCATATTACATTCTATATATATTTTATCAGCATAATAATCTTCATATGGTTTTGGAGAAATGGTAATTCCAGAATCATAGATATTTGTAGTAGCAAAACCTTTTGTAGTTGCATTATCTTCAATAACTTTTCTTATTCTTAAATAATCTTTAGCCAAGTTATTTGGTAAAAATTGGATTAATCCTTGAGGTGTATCATATGTTGTTTTCATTAAATCCTCTCTTAACACAGAAGCTTTAGCATTTCTATTAGAATTTAGGTAAGCTTGATAGAATATATAAATTGAACTAGCAGGTCTTGAAAACTTTTGAACTAGTGTGGGTTGATATGAAATATATCTTGTATAAACACTACCAAAATCATCAGCAACAGTAGAATGTATTTGTTGAGAATCAACAGAGATGATATAAAAATGACCAATCAAATTCTTGTCAACCATTAAATAATCAATATCGATGGATAATGATGTATAAGTCGGAGGTTTCATATCATTTGAAACAAGTGCATCTAACAACAATTTAGCAGATTTTCCCATCAAAAACGATATAAACATAGCACCATTTGGAGCTATTCTTTTTACTAATGTTGCTAGTGGTGATAAATCAGTATTATCATTAGGACAACCATACATTAATACAATATTAAAAGCATAGAAATCTAACTCTTCTTTCAACTTGTTAACCATTTGTTCAGATGTTGTGGTCATACTATAAACAAGTACAAATGATGTACCAGTGTAGTGTTCAACTAACCAAGGAGTTATCATAAAATATGAACTATAAGGATTTGATAAATAAATTGTATTTGACAAACACTCATCTCCTTCATATTCATAAAAATAGAACAATAATTTATCATCCAATTTCATTTGTTTGTTTAATGTTCTTCTCAATTCAGTATTCCATCCACCAAAGAATGCTTGTATTTTGTATTTCTCTTTAAATTCATTAATTATTTCCATCGCTTTTGTTACATTATCTGGTACTGAAATATAAAATGGTGATAAATAATCAGCTGTTGTTATTTCACTTTCGTCAATCTGTAATCTAATGTATTCTACCATAGTAATTGTTGACCCAATTAAAAGCAAACTGTCTCTATAATAAGCTGGATCTTCTGGTATAATAATTCCTATTGGTAATGTTAAAGGTTCTATCTTAGAGCCCATTCCTTCATGTTGAACATCACATATATAATACGGATATTGATTCAATGTTTCTCTCCATGTTTCACCATTCCATCTTTCATTAATTCTTTCAATTGCTCTAATAACACCATCTTCTTCAACTTGACCAAACCAATTACCTTGTAAAACAAAGTTATCACTTCCTACTTCAACTGTTCCTAATAATGTTTCAACTGAAGTTGTATAGAATAATGAACGGATTTCATCAATTGTCATTGTATTTGTTTTCTTAAGTACTGTTGCTAATAAAGCTACAGTTGATTGATATATTGCATCATAATAATTTGGATCTTCTGATAATGGAGCAAATGACTTATACTTTGTAAAGAAATCAACATTTAATGGTTGAGTTTCTGAATAGAATAGAGTTGAAAATACATAAGCTCCTTCTGTATATGTTGGATCATCATATTTTGCTCTTTCTGAATCATAAATATACACTGGAAATTTCTCAAATATTTTTGTGATATTATTATCATTTGCATCTTTTAATATTGTATAAAGTGTCTTTAATAGTATTTCTGAAGTAGTCTTTTTACCTACAACTAAAATACTTATTCCTTCATCATACTTCTTTGTAAGATATGTCAAATGCTCTAACATTTGAGAATCTACATTTCCATTTAAATCTAAAACTTTATCACTCACAGGTTTATAATTAATTGTAGTTGTTACATCAACTATTAATGCTCTTGAATGACTATAATCTGTATCAGTAATTAAAGCAAATTTATCTTGAATTCTAAGCAAGAAATAAATCAAAGGAGCCAATATTCTTTGAGCTGGAGATGCACTAGCATAAATAATATTTGAAGAACAATCTCCACCATCATTAATACCTGTATAAATCATTAACATATTCAAAAACTCTAAACCATCTGTTAAATATGTTTTTGTTTGAGTATTACAACCACCAATTATTATATTAAATCCTCTTTTCTGTAATTTCACTAACAAACCAGAAGCTTCGCCAGCATCTTTTGGACAATCATAGATTTCATGCTCTATTCTTTTAAAATGAGTTAGACCTTGAATATTATTATTCTCAATTGTAAGAATACCTGTAAAATAACGATAAATTGTATTGGATGTATTAAAATTTGTAATATCTAAAATAAAAGCAACACCAACAATATCAGTTTCAATCATTGTCCTATCATCTATGAAATTAGTTTCATAGTATTTATCATCATGATCAAAAGTATTCCATACTCTTGGATAAACAGGAAATATAAAGTCAGAATATACTTTGACATTTAACTCTTCATTCAATATTTCCATAATATATAATGTAGTTGAAACATAATTACTAGAATACAGTCTATAAGTACCAGATGCAGTATCTAGATCATTATTATATAATCTGTTTCTAAATTCTGTCGATGTTTTTATATCATCACTCATATAAGTTTGGAATGTTCTTAAACCATTATAAGCAGCTGCAGTAACAGACGAAATCAATTCGGATGGTTCTCCTTTATATGTACTGATTTGGTCCATTAATATTGCATTTAATGTAGAATTAATTTGTGTAGAATACAGTGCAACTCCATAACAACCAACTAAAGAATCATAAGGTATATTATTCTTTTTACAATAATTCTTTATATCATCTTTTGGATAATCAAGCATGATCATAGGGAAATTGATATTATCAAAATGAGTTACTAAACTTGTAAACATTGTATGAAACACTGGCGCTGTATATTTACCTAAAACAGTAAAAGTAGCACATCGATCAACAGGCATTAAAGTATCGTTAAAATCTTGTATTACTTGTTTCAATCCTTCTTCTGAATCTAAGAATGTGGAATTATAAGAAAACATATAAGCTTCATATGAAAAATCGTTTAATCTTTTAGTAATGAAATGCTTAGTTGCATTAGCCAAAGCAGAATCATCAAAAATACCATAAACACAACTGTGAGATTGGTAGAATTGTAAAACTGGGTATTCAGCAAATTGATTAACTATTGCATTGAATTGTAATATATTCTTATAAGCAACTTCACCTATACTTTGAGATGGACTAATTAATAATTTATCTTTCTCTTCTAATATTTCTTCAACAGCATCTCTTTCGCTTGGGAGTGTGGTTCCTACAAAAGTCAATATTGAAGATGACTTATTCTGCATCATTCTTTCAATTGAAGCTGTAAAATTACCATCAAATTCAGAGTCAACTAATATTTCTAATTCTCTACCATTCACTCCACCATTTAAGTTGATCAAATCTATTACCAACTGAATATTATCAGATAATTGAATTCCTTCATAAGTTCTAATATCATACAAAACACCAACATAATAAACATTTGTTACATGAACTCCATTTAAAGGATCTTCTTGGAATGAGCATTGTAATGTCTTGTTATGGAAGATATTCGTAGTATGAACAAAAGTATTTGTCTTTTGCAAAATAGCAGTTGAATTCTCATCATACTATTCACATAATAACAATTATATATATATATATACCATAACTAACCTTAGAACATTACAGACATAACCATCATATTCAACAGTATAAATACCGCCTGGACTAATTTTTTGATCCAAATAATTTTCATACAAATGAGTTCTATATAAATCAATTGAAGTTGATGAAGCTAATTGTACAGCCTAAATAGTTAAATATAATTATATATATATACAGACATCCAATATCTTAAAGTATCATAAGTAGTAACAAATTCATTTGACACAACAACATCCACACCTAATAAATCTTTCAAATAAACTTGAACATCATACATTGATGTATGATTAATATAACTAAAATAATGTCCAAATGAATAATAACCAGTGAAATTAGTAGCTGTATCAGTATTTATCTTAGTTGCTTGAAGTTCATCTAATGTAAATGAAACGACTATCCAATTATTCTCATTTGTAATTCCTTTTTGGTATAGAATTGAAAACAAATCTTTGTTATAAATAGATTCAGCTGTTATAAAAATAGAACCATTATTTTTCAATAATAATATTTGATCAGCAATACGAATAGCTTCTTCTGTTTTATTCTTTTCTTGGATAATATTGAATTTTGCAAGTGTATTAATACCATAAGTTGCTAATTCTTGTTTTAAAAGTTCTCCTATTGATTCTCCTCGACTATAAACAATATATATATTTAATAATAATACCCTGTATCACCAATAATAAACACATTTTCAAGAGCTTCTTCAGATGCAAATCTTACAGCTTCATATACAATATTTGGACCTAATGGACCAGTCTATTTTAATATATATATATATATATATATATATACAAAAACAATATTATTTTCACACATATTACCTTCAGCATAACCCATAAAGAATATTTGAGTATCAAGATTCTTTGTCCATTCAACAATCTTATTCCTTGTAGTTGTATTTGATATTAAAAATACAGCTGATACACTATAAGTCTTTATTGTAGTAGTTAATGTTGATTTTAATTCATCCATACTATCAATTTGATTTAATGACATATATAATGGTGTAATTGATTTATCTAATACTCCTCCATCTTTATTAATTGATCTGATAGCTTGAATCATTGATAATCTAACTGTTCTATCAACATAAATTGTATCATCACTAAGTTCATTAATGAATAAAATAGTAACCATTTCATTTTCCTACAATACCTGTTTCATAATTGGCTAATACATCGCATTTGTTAGGATTTGCTTCACCAAATACATTAAAAGGATCATTTAATTCATCCATATCTACTCTTCTTAAAGTTCCATCTGCCCAATCAGAATCGAAATATGCAATATAATAAACTGTAGAAGTATAATGATTACTTCTTAACATCATTTGACCACCTGTAAAATCGATTGGTTCATCATATATTGAAGATAATAATGTATTTGCTTGATTGGTTGGTATTCTTTCATTTGCTTTAAGAAGTAATTTCACTATTCCAATTCTATGAAGATTAAAATTAATATATATATACACTTTATTAACCACCTGTTTATCTTTATTTGTTAAACTAGCTATCAGCAGAAATCAAATTGGTATATTCAGTCAAATCTTCATTTGATTTATCAGAAAATACTTTGATATATGCTGAAACTTCCCATAAAGCATTGTAGTTAGTCTTCATATAACGCACTAATTCATCAGTAAATAAATATAAGAATCCTAAACTAATTTTACTATCAACATCAACTTTATCTTTAATATAATCGCCTAATATTTTAAGATGTTCTTCATTATCTATTGTGGATATAATATAACTTCCTTCTCTTCCCTTTATATTTCAAAGCTTCAGCTGCAACTCTCTCAATTTCTGTCTTATTGACATCTGTAATTGTATATGCTGCAATATTCATTCCAACTGATTTACTAAGCAACGTAAACTGTTCTAAAACCACTGCATTTGCTGTATTATCCTTACCACCGATGAATACAAAATTTGGGTAGAAATTGTATACCATAATAGAAACAACTATAAATTAGTTAAAATAATGATGATGTATACCTGTTTCCATTGAATATCCTATCATATCTCCTGGAATTATGTTGACTGAGCAAATTCTTGGAGGAATTGGGTTAAAACACCAAACTACTATATCTGAATGTTTCACAGAGAAATCGTAATTATATATTACATCATCACAATAGCTGAAAACCAAAGAAACAGTAGCTTCTTTAAAAGTATCAAACAATCCAGACAAAGTTTCGTTACTATCTCCATGCGATGTAGCACTTTGTATAACTTCTATTTTCTTAACTGGATCACCTCCATTTATATAATTGGTGTAAGCTTCTAACGCATAATAAAAATCTTTGCCTGTATCTTTAGGTTTCAAATATCCTATTTTAAGAGAACTAACACATGTTAGAAATAATAAAAAATAAATATAAACCATCATCAATAAATAACGAATAAAAAGTTTGGCTCGAAAATGATAAATCGTCATTACAATTTTGTTTAACAAAAATAACTAGCAAAATACATCTCATAAAAATCATAACTTATTAATCTTAACAAAATAATAATTATAAAACCAAATCTATATCCTCATTTTATAAATATCACCGTTAGAAGATAGACAATTCAATGTTTTATTATATATAGAGCATCCTACAATAGGATATGCAGTTCTATAACATAATTTATGATTCTCTTCAAGAGTTTTACTCTTCTTTTTCTCTCTCTCTTTTTCATTATTTTTTATGTAAATTTCATTACAATCTCCAACTAATGCAACTCTATCATTTTCTGTAGCACTTTCTTCGCTATTATTTAAAGGATAAATTCCTATAATATTCTCTTTAAATGGTATATTAATCATTTCATTTGTTTTTTGAAATGTTTTATCAACTTGATACAACATATTCTTACAACTAACATATAATTTATTATTATTATATGCTAATGCTGTACATAAATCAGCTGATGGTTGAAATCTATTTATAAAGCCATTTCTATTTGATTCTCTTAAATCATAAAACACGATATTATTTTGACAAATTGTACATAATATATTGTTATCTATGAATTCGAGCGATAAAGGATTACCAATTAAAGGAATAGATCGAACTAATTCGAAATTCTTATAAACACACATTGTATTACTATAATAATGAGTTGTAGCAAACTAAAATAGAGTTTATTAAATATATACTATTGTATTATCAGTTTTATTAACTTTTATTGAGCTCCACCCTGGTTGCATTACATTTTCATGTTTTATAGGACGAGACTCAGTTTTCATCTTCTTTTCAGGTTGTGTCATAGAGTTTGAAAGATGAAATGTCTTTATTACTCCTTTCTTATCAGTTGAACATAAATATTCTATATCAATGTAAAAGAATTCATTATAAATACTATTACTAGCAACATCAATTGACATTATACTACAATCATTTCTAAAAAAATGAGAGTAATTCAACATTTTGTTTTCTTCATTCAACTATAGCTATTATCAAATATTATTTATACACTATATTGAAGTATATACTCATTACAACAAGCAAAGCCTGTAAATTCCTCACTTACTAATTTTTCACAATTAAATGCACTGCATGTAGGATAATGAAATAATTCATCCTCATTACTTTTGTATTTATAGAGTAAAACCTCATTCATTTTATTAAGCAAAAATATATCCGTTTCTATTAGTTTTTGAATTTTTATGTTTTTTTTTAATTCAGTAAATATATACAGCATAAATATTTAATAAATGAATACTAAAGAAAGCAATGAAGCCGAAGAAAAAGAGTATAGTTTAATATTTATAAAATTAGTAATGTAAGTAAAGAAGGTTATTCTGAGGCTATAGATGAAGAGGTAGATTATGTGCCTGAGCATTTGCCAATGATTAAATTGGATGAAAAAGCTAGAGCTACTTTTGCAGATGAAGTTCTACCTAAGTCTCCACTTCTTCCTTATGCGTCTTCTATTATTAGACAATCAAGTCGTAGAGGAAGTAAAATAAAGAATCGTTTTTCAGAAGCTTTAGAGACTGAGAAAGAAGTTACAAAATACTTGACAGAAGAGAAAGATTAGTTATATTTAATTATTTATAATAGTATATTTTAAAATAATAGTTGTTTATTTAGATAAAAATGAAAAGAAAAAGACATAATCATTAAAATTTATTAATTTATAGAGATTTAACAGGAAGAGCATCATAAGTATAATCTCTGGGTGCTTTCTGATTAAAAATTATTCCAATTAAATAAAATGCAGCTGGTATTAATATAATAAAGAATATAAAACCAATAATCAAAGACAATTTTGAAGTTGGGTTAGTAAAATCATAATCAGATGTAATTGCTTTACATTCCACTGACCAATTCTGCGGAATTGATGCACTCATTAATTGTAAAAATGTATTATATTCACATGGCTATAATATATATATATTATATAAGCAATACCATTTCACATTTGTCAATTGTAAAAGGAACATGATTAAATGTAATATTAACATAAAATCTATCTTTATTAACTTCTGATTGTAATAATTCAACAATTACATTTGATGCATATGGAGGTTGACCAATGAAATTTGGATAATGTAAAGCAGATAATAATGCTAAAACTGTACTATCATGAGCAGAATATAATATAAATTTATGTTGTTTACTATTCAACAATAATTTCAATAAAAAATACTTTTCTACATTCTGTTTAATATTCTCAATTGTTTTATTCATTCTTTCTACAAAATCCTTTACAATTGGACCACCACTTAATCTTCCTACAACTTTTCCTTTATAACTATGAGATGCTAATAACTAATTATTATTATACTGATTATAAAAAAATACATCCATCAATTCTTGGCCTTTTTTAATGAATTCTGGTGTTAATTCTTTCATTTCTATTAACATAATATATTTACATATATATACTTAATCTATCTGATATATTCTGTCTATACATCACATTTAATTCATCAAACATTGTATTAAAATGACTAATGCTTGGTGGTTCAACTCCTGTCATTTGTGAGAGTTTATTTAAATACTCCTGGTTTTGTTTTTGAACTTTTACTAAACTTTTTTCTTTCCATTTCTTTGACACTAATTGGGAGAATCTTGGACAATTATCATAAGCTCTTAATAAGAAGTCATATTCAACTGGAACTGTGTGTATTGGAACAGGATTAAAGTGATTTGGTAAATAGGTATTTGTTTCACTTTCTTGTGTACCATCAAACATGCCAAGTAACAAACTTTGAGCTGAAACAATACAACGATTTACATCTGTTGCTCTTACATATACTTCATTTGATTTGTAGGCTGAATTGATGAAATGTAATTCATCAATATATCTTGCTTTTAGCCATAATCCTAGTTGATATTCCTGATACATTCCCATAGAAGTCAATTCTCCAGCTTTTCTATGTTCCATCCAATTCTCTTCAGGTCCATTTGGAATAGGGTTACATGTCTAAGTTAATTATAAAACATTAAAAGGGAAATACTGTTCGATCACCGTGTCTTATCACAATATATGTTGACAGCAATTTATAATTCTCTCCTATAACAATATGAACAATAAGATTAAACAAAAACAAAAAGCCTAGTGAAAACATTTTAAAAATGACTTTCAGGTGTGCCAAAATATTTTTTTGAATAAAATGTTCTCCCTTAAAATAGTTGGTTATAAGTATGATTATAATAATATATATACATAGTATAATATCTGGCTCACTGGCAGCTCTTGGTGCAGTGTGTGGTAAAGTATTTTAAATACTCTATTATGTAGTATTCACAAGATTTACCTGTAATAATTAAACAGTCTCTGTTAAAGTTATGTAAATATGTTGAAAATACAGATAAGCAATGCAAATTTGTATATGATCATTTAATTTTTGTTGTTAGATGTTTAAATCTGCTAGTATTACAATGTTCATAATAATGATTTTATTGAATACAATCATGATGTCATATTTTGTAGAATCGATGCATTTAATTGGTCCTTTAAGAGCAACTGTGTTGAATTATGCTTTCAACTTCTTATTTTCTGTATATTTTAGGTTATAATTAGTATAAAAACAATAGGCTATATTTGGTAATCTTCTGTTTCATGAAACACTCTCTTTAAAATGGTGGACTGGAGCAAGTATGATTTTGGCTGGTATTTTGTTGTTATCAATTAATAAATACGATGAAAAAACACAGAAAAATCCTAATTCAAATCACAGTAACAAGCAAGATTAATTAATTTATTGTTTTTCTTAGTTATTACTGTTTAAATTTATTATTACATTGACATAACAACAGTTTCAGGCCAATCAAATGCTTGTACGTGATTTAAAACAGCTTCACAATCAGTAAATGGTACTTCTTTTATATATGACTTTAATTTACCATCAGTTATCATTTTAGAAATATCATTAACCATCTTTTGAACTTCTGCCTTGGTGGATCTATCAAACCATTCTTTAATAGAAAATCCAGAAATTGAAACATTTCTAGTGATTAATGAAGGTGATGGTATGACCAATGGATTAGAATATAAAGAATGATATGAAACAAAATCTCCACTCTCTCTATTTCATGTAAAAAATAATATAGATTTTATATATACTCTAAACAATCAACTAATTTTGTAGAAATTGTTCCACCTATCGCATCTACTACTAATTTTGCTTTTTTACCATTCAACGCTTTCGTTATTTCTTCTATACTTGTACCAATTGGATTAGCATTCAATTCAGTTAATTTCTGTGAGTAATATTTTCCATGTTTACCTGCTTTAAATACATTAATCAAATTTAAATTCATTTCTCTAGCTTGTTGAACAATTGAAAAACCAACAGGAGTTTGTGGTCCACTTTGTATCACTGTATCTCCAGGTTTTAAATTACCAAAATCATGTAGTATTCTATATGCATATGCATGACTTGACATGATAGTAGCACATTCCATTGGAATTGCATTATCAGGTAATTTACATATATCATTGTCATACACTGTAGCATATGTACACCATGTGCCTGTTGATTTTGTAAAAATCACTTTGTCTCCCTCTTTAAAATCTTTTACCTTATCACCCACACTTGACACTAGTCCTACTCCTTCAATACCAGCAACAGCAGGTAATGAAAAAAATGTTGAATGTCCTTCAATCTATAAGTATTAAGAAATATACATATACAGCAGCTAAATCTGTGAATTTCATAGGTGCTCCTACTACTTTACACAATATTTCATGGCCTTTAATTGGTGGTATATCGATATCAAGCTTTCTATTATCGAAAAAAGTAAATTGTATTATATACACTAAAACATCTTCTGGCCTACCAAATTCATCAAATAAATAAGCACTGGAAGATGCTATATTAGCAAAGTTTCTTCTACAATGTCTTAAAAAGTGAGAAATTTGAATCATTTTTGATTCAAGGCTTGATATGCTTGATAAAATAAGAATTTAAGTTTTCTGTTGAATAGAGAAACAAATAGAGATAATAATAATATCAATAATAATAGTTCGTATTAATTTTTTGTAATAACCAACCCTTTTGAATTTCTATGGTTTAAAAAAGTAGATCTTTGTGTCACTGTGGTTGTTGAATGGAAAGCTACAGATCGAGTAACATGAGATGAAGATATATGACTATCTGTTTCAATTAACGATTCTTCATTTGCAAATATATACACTATCTTTGGTATTAACTGTAACAATGTTAAAAACATTATACATATATTGTAACCAACACCTCGAATTAACAACAAGGAATTACGATGATCATCAACTATAAAATCCAGAAGGAAAAACACCAAAGGTAATGCAAATAAGATTAAACTGGATAACATCAAAAATAAAGAATCATTAAACTCATTAGCGACATTCTTCGTTCTTATAGACATTATCAAAGTATAAGCTACAAATATTCCAACATATGATGCAATAACAATAACAAATGGATAAGAAAATGAGCATTCTTCTGTGAAACTTGAAACTAAAAATGTACTTTCACTCTCAAGGAAATATAATGTATATTCTGATTTAGTGGTTGTTAAATATATTAAAATTATTATTAAAACTGGAATGTACTGTATTATAAAGAATTTTATCCATTCAAGAAATGTAATTGAGATTTTATGAACTCTCTTCTTCTTTGTCTTACTATAAGCAATTGCTTTTGAACAATATGTTTCTGATATAAGTAGCATTGATGTACAACTAAATAATACTCTCAAACCACATATTATTGAGTTTTTATCAATCTGCATAACCAATAACAAAACACTCACATCAGCTAATGTGAATGAGAAATGTAAAAGATAACTGAATAATGGAGATGCACATTTGACTATTCTTTTCTTTCTATATCGGAAAGAAAGATATATTGAAGCTATTATTATCAACATATTAGCACCAAATAAAGCATAACCCATTATTCTTAATTCTTCAGATTTTGGAATTATACGAGTTTCTGCTTTTGTTATGTATTTATCTGGAACTCCATCTAAAAATGCATTTGGATAATATGATATTGTCTGTCCTATCAATGGAGAATCTTGACCAAAATTTACATCATCGATTATATCGATTATATATATTGGTCTTATTAAATAGTTAGAATCAGTCATTTGAATTACTCCACTTGGTGAATCATATTTCACATCTTTCATTGACAATCGAATGTATTCATTTGAAGGCCATTCTTCAGAAGCTCTTTCTTGTGCTTTTTGTATTGCCAATTCAAACAAAAAAACACTTGAATAACTAATTTCATAATCAGCAGATACATAAAAATTCTTTGAATAACGATTGTATGCTTCTTTCAAAAAAGCTGTATTAGAAATAGTTGTAATAGCTTGATGATAATTTATTGGAATAAAACTTCCTTCAAAATCATTTAAATCATACTTTCTAAAGTCATAATGATTATAATTCAGGAATAAAAATTCTATCCTCTTTTTGTTTAATTCATTCTTCTTATAAACGGGTAAACATGATTTTAGATGTTCTTCAGTTAATGCTGTTATTAGTACTATATCACTCACCGATTCTGACATTCTTGATACTGCTTTCATTGTTACTTCACAACTTCCGCCTTTCTTTATTATTTTATATCCAAATGAATTAAGAGACAAATAATCAAACATCTTTCTTGTTGTATCAAAATACATCTCTTCATTCTCTTCATCCATTAGAATATATAAATTATTAAACTTGAATTTAAAAAATGAAAATGATGCTTCTAATTTTTGAGATATTATTGGAGCTGAAAACAAAAGTATATGGAGAATAGAATTCTCCATGACTTCTTACAAAACTAAAGAATATTTTCTTATATTTATCTGCTATCTTACTTACTATTCCTTGACATTCAAAATCTAAACATCCAAAAAATGATACTACATCTTCATGTTCAGCATATGGAAGTGTTGCATTTTCAATTTCAATTGCTATCAACTATCACTGTATTTAAAACGATAAAATAACCTAAAATACCACCTCCCTCATTAATTTGATCAACTGCAAATTCTACTCCTAACCAAGTATTATATTTCTCTTCTTTTATTCTATAATCATTCTCTATTACTAATACAAATCTTTTTCTCTTTTCATATTGATATATTCCATCATGTGTTGTTTAAAATCACAAATTTTACCTTCATTATCTTTTATCCATTGACTAAAACTGTCAGCTTCAATTATATCCAATGGACTATTACCTATAACATAGTTACCATTAACTATCATTATCCTATACACCTTTTCTAGAAATTACATTATTCTTTTTTAAATTGATTATTCCTGATCCATCAACAAAATTTTTACCTGACATTCCTTTTCTTACTGGTATAGCTTCAAATGAAAATGCTTCTTTTACACCTTTTGACCATAGTTTGATTGCTGTATAAGTTGATTCAAATACATTACTTACAATGACTGAATCTTTATATCTATAAATCGCTTTTTCATAGAAATTTCTTTGATTAGAATACTCTCTAGACTGTTGTTTACCAATTATTGAAAACCAAGACCCCCAGATTGTATGATAATTAAAATATTGCTCATTTCCTTTCAAAATAATATCACTAATAAAATAATGTATAAATAAGAATTTTGGGTATGTAAATCTACTATACATCAACTTTGCTACTTCTAAGGAATATTTGGGATGTAAAATATCTATAACTAATGCTCCATCTGTATATTTTTCATACAGATAATCAAATAGTGTTTCATTTTTGTCATACAAATAACCATCGTAATCTATGCCCAATTCACTGAATAAACTGCATGCTACAGTATAAACTACATTACTAAATGAATCATTACTATACAATATGATATAATAATTAAAATTTATTTCTGTAAATACAGCTTTACCTGCTTTAATTAAATGATTTGCATTAATATTTGTGATTATTCCAAATGCATCACAGAATTCACCTGTACTTATTCCTGAAAAGAAAAACAGTTTCTTTGACTTTGTAAAATAAGTCCTTAATGACAAATACTCTTCATGCCAATTAGCACCAAATACAGCTGTCATTCCTGTTTGATCCATTACTTCTTTTCCTAACATACCAATTTTTGATTCATCAGACATTGTATTAACTACATCTAATTCTATTCTATTACTAATAACTCCATCATTATCATTAATCTCATTCACAGCTAGTAATGCAGCACTAACTATTTCTCTACCAATTGTTTCATCTTTTCCTGTTAATGGAGCTAATACAGTAATTTTATGAGATGGTAATTTGTATTTTGCACCAATACTTGTAATGTTTAAGTTACAAATATACACACCTGTATTTAAAAACTTATTATATGGATTTGGTTTGCCCAAATCTTCTTTACTCAGTATTTTCATTATTCCTTCATTATTTCCATCATAATATGATACAAACACTGGTCTATAAATCATATTATTTGTATTAACAAGCATCTTTCCAGCAGGAGAATCATATGGTTCTTCATAGAATTGATTTCTGGTTTGATTAATAAATAAATGCTTATATATATTCTGAACATTTGCCCAATATTTCAATGAAGAATATATTCCTTCATGAAAATGATTTATTGGCATATCATCTGGTAAAGGGTATTTCAACAACTCTTTCAAATGACTATTCTCTGCAGTATCAATGGAATTAAAATAATGACCAACTCCATAAAACGGATATACATGATTAATTCGCTACTTCTTCTGATGTTGAAAAGGAATAGAGTATATAATCAGAAGGACTAACATTATGATTTACAAATAGCTTGATTCAACATTATATGTTGTTGACTTGTTCCTAAGAATAATATCACTCCTCCTTTGGGTAATCGAGATATTATAGAAGTTGCAACTGCTTCTATATTTGAACCAGATTCATCAGCGACTAATGTAGCACTTACAGTTCCACCTAAATAAGTAATGTAATGTTCAGCATATGAAGCAAATTTTGTTGAGAATGTCTCTGATATACTAATTATAGCAAAATTATGCTTCTTCTCATTTAAACATCTTTCAATTACTATTTCTGATGTACGAGGATCTATTCCAACATGAGCAACACTTCCAGTACAACTTTCTCCACCAAATAATCCAACATGCCAAACTAATATTTTCTTCTCCACAATTTTAGAATAAATTAAATCAATACATTTTGAATTTGTTACAACAAACATAACAGTATATGTAGCACTATCAAGTAAATCTATTGTTTTGGTTGCACATATATATTCATCAGATTCATCATCAACTACTGAATAATCTAAAAGAAGACCTTTTATTCCTGGATTTTCTTTATCATTGTTTATTTCAGTAACTGTGGCAATAAATGTCTCTTCTACACCTCTATAACTTTGTGCATATTCTCCAGAATTTGATGTTATTAACAGTGCTTTCACTGTCTCAATAACAGATACTTCTTCTCCCATTGGTTTGGAATGATCACATTGCTTTCCATAATTCTCATCTAATTCCCAATTATATGGTTGTGGAATAGATTTTATACTACTTCTAACAACAAAAGCACCAGTTAAATTATATTCATAAATGTAAATATCACGAGTTAGGTAATTACTCTTATCAAATATTGTTGTTTTTTCATCATTTAAATATAACGATGTTATATAACTTTCTATATCCTCTAATTCTAAACCAGCATTTTCTATTGCAGTTTTCATTGCAATAATGCCAAGTGCTGTTGAAAAACTATCATCAACTAGATTAACAAATCCTATATATTTTTGTAACATTGGAGTATATTTCTTTATAATTGAACTGTCAGTGACTGGAGAATCTACACCTGAAACATAATAAAGAGGATATGGAATTACATTAACATGTTTTTTAACAAGAGTTGGAGTAACTGTCATAGAAAAGACTTGCATAAGATTTGGATTAATTGATAGGATGGCCAGTTTAAGATAATTCAATAACTTGATTAAATCCTTAACACCAAGAAAAGTGAAAATAAATGAACCATATTTATTAGTTGTTGAATCGATAAGATTTCTAACAAACTGAATTGTAATTGCATTTTGCAAGGTTATTTCTATATTGGCTTGAATATGAAAATCAGATTTTAATTGGTTTTCCAATATTTCTCGAGCTAAATCCCATTTCTCACCTTTATTATACAGAATAATAACATCTTTTTTATTCTCTTGACTTGTTGCATAATTCTGTATTAAACTAATAACTTGATTTGGTATTGGACCTGTATAAAATGTTGCTATTTCACATGTATTACCTTCCATTCTATTTGGAACAATTAATACAGCCCCAAATTCTAATTGAATTGGATTAATTAATTTTCGACAATAAACTGTTGTACATCCAACAAGAATACCTGTTGGGTATTTACTTAACAAATTATGGATTTTATTTTCAAAATATGGATCTCCATCATAATAATCTTGAACAACTAAATTCAAATGAGCACCTAACACACCTCCATTATTATTAATTTCATTTATTATAGCAACACATACTAATAGTATTTCATAATAATGAGGTTCATCTTTCGACGATATAACTAACATCACTCCAAATTGGAATTGTTCTAATTTTTCACCTACTTCATTATCATCATTATTATATTTCCAATTACATGTATAATACATATCACCCATATATTTAGTTGTGTAAGGATTTGGGGCATAACTAAAATCATTTTCATAAAATGTTTGAAAGTTATAACTCATTTGACCATAATAATTTGTTGCTGTTACTGTCATTATTGAATGAGGCATTGATAAATGATGATTACTTTCCATTACTAATTTTCCCAACGCAGTTGCAACTACCATATCATTTATTCCAACTAATAAATTCTCCACTTCTATTGATTTACTATGTTCAATTGTAGCTTCCCATAACTGAATAGCAATGGTTGAATAATACATATCAGTTGTGAAATATGGGATAAATGGATAAACATCATGTAAAATTTTTTCCATTCTTGTACCTTCTGCACCTGTATGTGCTGATAAGAAATAATGACCAACTAAATATTGGTAATATCCAGTGTATTTCAGTTGGTTTACATCAAGTCCTACTGCAAATATTGTGTATTTTGGAGATATAATTCCATTATCATGAGCTCCTTTTATAAAATCATATTTCGCTGCTGCTTCTAATATTGACACTACTATTCCACCATTTGGCATATATGTCATTATCAATTTAGCTAAATACTGTGTATTTGTTACTGTATAACCTACTAATATTGTTTTTAAAACATGTATATTTAAATGAACTAAATCAGAAATTAAAATATCTTTTGCTGTTCTACCATAGTAACTATTCGTATAAGCAATAATAATTTGTTGAGATTTTTCTAACACTTCTCTTTGAATATAATATTGAAGAATATACTATTATACAATAATAAAAAATATATATAAAATAATATACTCTGTTGGTGAAAGGAATTCCTACATAAATTATATTTTCTTTACATTCACATCCTTCATAGTTATGTGGATAGATCAATATCATTCCCTTACTTTTTAGAAAATCATAGCTTTCAATTCTCATTTCAGAATTACTCATACCTGAGATAATCTTTACACCAGAATCATATAAAGAGTCTATAATTTCTTTTAGACCATCTGTTTTAGAATCAGCATTCTTAAATATTGGTAATATAAGCATTCCTCTAACTCCACCTTGATTCTCATTGATTAATCTTATCATTAATGTATAAGAATGTAATAATGGTAAATCTTGATATGAATAATCACCTGTAAATGATAATATTATACCAATTGGTAATGTTAACCTTGGATATTTTTCACTTCCAGAATCTCTCCAATTACAAGTATAAACTTCTTGTTGGAAATACTTTGAATACCATACTCTAGCTTCTTGAACAACTACACTCACAAATGAAATTGGCTCAATTCCCATTTGACCCATTTTTAATAAAATTATTGAATGAGAAACAACATTGTCTATGGTTAATTTGACTCTGCCAATTTCAGTTTCTATTTCATTTTTATAAAGATATTGAAGTATATCTTCATTACTAAACTCTTTTGTTGATTTAAGACTTCTTGAAATCAATGACAATGCTAATAAATAGTTAAATTCAGTACCAGTATATACATAATTGCTACTTAATATTTGAGTTATCTTGTTTAAAAATGGTAAACTTGAGGGATAATATGGAATGGTATTACTGACAAAATAATGACCATATGTATATACACCTCCAACATTCAAGAAATCGGCACTAAAACAAAAAATGGGAGTAACATCACCATGAAGGTATGATGTTGAGGATTTATACAAATTGAATAAATTGTACAGGTTCATACTTCTCAATGTAGTTATTATATAATTTTTGGTTGGACCACTCATTAATTTATTGATAAAAGTCTGAATACCTATTAGTGGAGTATCATATTTGGAAATATCTACAATCACTTCATAATCAGATAGAGATTCTGTATTCTTGATTGAATCAATAACAATTGAATTATAGTTCATCATATCAGAATCACTTCCATCATAAACAAAAGCAGTATTTATATTATAATTATATACTAAGTAATTGATTGCAGTAGATACATATTGATCAGGTGAAGGGGACATAAAAACTACATTCTTTTTACATATATTTCCAGTATTAAAACCAGTATAAAATAGTAAAGCGTCATTAAACACTGATCTAGCAGCAAACATTCGAAGAAATGACATTTGAAATCCTCCAATATACAGTTTTATATTATATTTTTCCTTATCATTAATCAAATCTCCTGTTGTTACATTTGTCAGAGGACTTTCATATTGATGAAATATCTAAATCATTAAAAAAAAGAAATATTCATACAATTACTCGTTTATTCAATAAACTATTACCTCTTATATCATTCACATACCATTTCAATAATAGCATTATGTTCTTTGTATTATAATCATTTGCAGCTTCGGTTATTAACCCAATATGTAATGGAATATTCTCGATCTCTTCATTAATTCTTGAAACACTACACACTTTGGATTCATTTGTATAAATCTAATCAATAAAATAAAACTTAATAAAAATACATTTAAATCATAACCATTAGAATAGATTGGAGCTGGGATTGAATATGAAAATAATGTCTTATAATCCAAACACATATTACCTCCAGCATCAAGTGAAGTACAAACAACCTTACCAATATAAAATCCTTTTGTTAGATAATAACTGTTCGATAATTCTGCATTGTCAATTTCAGAAGTATGTAAACTGTGATGATACGTTTGTTGAATATTTTGTAATACTGAAGATCCAGAATAAGACAACTTTCTTGACATTGCATCAGTTATTAATAATATAGATTCATAAAGTGTCACAAAGTCTTCTTCTAATAATGATTTTATTATTCCACCTCTCTCTTTGATTTTTGATGAGATATCTTGTACTCTATCATTATTAATCACAGGTAAGAATGAGCCAATAATATAAACACTTTGTGCAAAAACAGGAGATATTCTATTAGGAGTAATAATGTTTCGAAGTAAAAAGTTATATGCAAATGTTGGATAAGAATAACATGGAATATTAAAATGTTTAAAATCATGAACTATTAGCAGAATTGATTGGTATTGATTTGGATTAATATTAGAATTGCAAATCATCATAAATTTATTCGCAAATTGATCTTTACTATATGTAACTGAATCAAAACCATTTTTGTTATTCTCTATATAACTAACTGCTGCATCTTTTATTCCTACTGAAATTCTATTGAATTGAAATATAACTATTATATTATATACGGATCAGCATCATAAAATATATGAACTCTTAAGGAATTTTGGGCAATAAAATCTAATGCTAAATATAAACTATTATCTGGAACTCTAGTGTTTATTAGTGTATTTGGTAAACATATTCCTCCTTCAAATGGTTGATATACTAATAAAATTTTATCATTCTTTACCATTATATCATTCATATCTATTATATCTTTCTTTCTATACATATATATATATTGAATATTATTGTTATACATACGTTAATAATCCAGTAAAAGCAATTACTTCAGGTTTTTCTGCATATTCATTAATCACATCTAATATTTCACTCACATTGGATTTATAATAAGGAAATATAGGTTGGATTATACCATAACTGAAACTACTGTAAGAGTTTATCAAGTCACATACTTCAAGTATTACTTCAATTTGAGAAGAACAATAGTCTACTCCGAATAACTCATCAGTTGGGAATAAACCAATCAAATAATGCTTTGATTTAGCATAATTATATAATGATTTAGTATCTAAATATGAATTACAATCACATAAACCTCCTCTATCATCAAAAATATATGATAAAAATTGACCTGATGATGGAAATTCTGTATCAAATTCAAATTTTCCTACATATTTTGTTAATAGTATTCTGGTGTAAGAATAACCAGTCACAGAAAAGGACATTGGACCATTGATTGTTGAAATTGAGGAAGTATAAAGTAATCTAAATATATACATTAATAAGGTATAATATACTCTCTTGTGTATTTATATTCATAAGATAATGCATTCATAATTACTTTCTTGTAATACATTACAGTATAATAACCAATCATAAAGTCAGTTGTATAGAATGGAATGCTATGTCTACCTATTATCTTCATTTTATCATCAAACTCTCTTATATCATTATTATAATCTAATTTTGGATCAAATAGCAAAAATGTAATATAATCTCCATCAACTGAGGGATTATAATCATAATACTCATCAGGATCAGGTATAACTAGTGGATAGAGTACTGGATTATAATGTAATGTTTTATAACAGTATAGAAATAGATCTCTATATTCTGGTTCTAATAATAGAATTGTATATCCATTTGCTTCATCCTGAATTTTTGATTCATCTTTATTAGCTATTCAATAAATAATATTACAATAATATTAATACGATCAAATAGATGTTGTCTCATAAAATTTACACCAACATATCCTTCAGCTTTTGTTAATTCTTTTAGTGAATATCGATAAATTTTATCTTGCGGATAACCATTACTGATTAACTCTTTTTTCATCCAATTTGATATTAAATCACTATATCTAAGAGTTGAACTTATAATAACTAGTGGTTTGTCTTGATTCTTTCTCAAATACCATGTATATAGCATTTTGAATTTAGATTCAAATGATAATCCAGAGTATATAATTTTTGGAGCTACAAGCACTGCCTGTAGAATACGTAGTTGCAAATACTTTAAATTCAGTTATGTTTTGATTATCTAATTTTTCTACCAACTCATTTCTTTCTAGTACTCTCATTGAGGTGAAAATATAATTCCATTTATTTTCTTTGTAATAAGAAGATAACTATCAATATAGAGAGAATATATTCATATATTCATACAATTTTAATAATCTCATCCATTGGTTTTGAACCATCAATAATAATTGGATATA
Organism: Proteromonas lacertae; assembly: GCA_002245135.1. Lineage (NCBI taxonomy): Eukaryota > Bigyra > Opalinata > Proteromonadidae > Proteromonas > Proteromonas lacertae. The sequence goes on from NGBS01001183.1 coordinate 30,432, forward strand.
TCATCACTTTCTTAATATCATTCTATTATATAAACAATAATAATTATTAATAATAATTAATACGCTTAAGTACATATCTCTAAGCGCCATCACTTCTGCATCTAGTACATATCTTTCATTGTTGCGATAACTATAATGACTGTTACTCAAATAGTTGATCAACACAGCTCCATAACTCATTCTTTGTAATTGAGAAGTAGAAAATGAACAACTAACGTCTGGTCTTCCAAATACATCAACATAAGTCATAAAACGATCAAATACTACTTTATATATAATCGTATAGTTGTTATTAACAGAAGAATATTTACCAATAACATTTGGAGATGTTAATACATTTTGTGAAGTGAAATATAGACTTTTATCATTTGAATACTTAACATACTTCTCATATATTGTTTCTACAAAGATTGAAGATTTCATATTTCTAACATCATTATACGCTTGTTCAAATGCTTTATATAACATACATCTATAGAAGAATTAAATATTACAACTATACAATTTCATTATTTTTATATCATTATTATGATCAGTAACTAGATTCAGATTATAACTATAATCAGTTGATTGTAACTCAGATGGTAGTAATATTAACACATTTTCCCACTCTGATGAACTTGGCATATTATTATGATATGCAAAATCATCTAAGTCAACTATCACTATTTCAAATTGAGTCATTGAAGAAAGTGGAGTAATTAATTTGGTCGAAATTGTATTAAAATCTGATATTATAAACAATTCTGTCAATTCTGTAGAGGAGGAGTTTAATTGAGTTAATTTGGCATTTAACTCATTTTCAGGTGTAGAACTATCTATTTCTATGTAATTGAATGCCAATCCTAATATATCTGCTAATTTTATCATGAATGTCTCGATTTCATCAGAATAATATGATCTTTGGAAAATCATTGAAATTGGTTTAACTTCACTGTAATAGATCATTACTAAATAATATTTATATACAAATAAAATATACATTTTTCTATCGTTTTGGTTATTGAGCCAAAATGAACAACGTTAGAGTGACATCTTCCTACAACATAAGGTGTAGTTGACCACAGTGTCATTGAATAGTTTTTAAATGCTGAATTAATGTAATCCATATCTTTAAATATAACGGAAGTAAAAACAGTGAGTAATATCCTGAGTTTTGAAAGCATATAATATATCATTAATTTTACTTCCATCAGATGATGTACTCATTTTTATAAAATCAGGTAAATGATCAACTCCAGTGTCATTTAAAATGATCTTAAGATCATCGATAAGCTGCAAATCTACAGATGAAGAAGGTCCATCTTCATAAATAAAACCTAATTTTACTTCATTTGCACTAACTACAACTAAAAACAAAACAAAAAAAACGATCATAAAGACAGTCTTAATACAAAAAAACGACTAACTGATAATTGCATGATGGAATAACTACAGAACGACCAACATTTACATTAAATGTTACTTAAAACATCCATTATGGTGATTAAATCATTCAAATGAACCACCTTTACACCCTTATCTATAACATTAGTAGTATCTTTTCAATTACTACGCTTATCGCTGTTTTAAAGTTATACATACCTATAAATAATTTTTATGACTAATTCTATACATATTTTTATGGTCCTTATTAGAATGACAGATAAATTGATCTAGAAAACATAAATACTATAAAACCTCTTCAATATATTTCTTTCATGGTATTGTCACCATTATCTTCTTTTCAATTATTATACATCTTCTTATAAATCATTTTCATAAAAATGGGGTATGTGAATTGTCACTCAAATTTTTCATAAACCCTATTCATTTCTTAATAAATTCATCCATTTGATTATTAATACATTAATAAACCCAAAGCCATACACAAATAAAAACAATAAGAAATTTTCTTATCATTAAATGCGAGCAATTTATGAAAAATTAAAAATAAACTAAAAAATATCTCTTTAATCTACTTCTTCCATTGTGCTATCACCAGCAGCACCACTATCCTCTTCTAATGGTGGCATATCTGCATCATCAGCATTGTCATTATCATCATCATCAACACTTAATCCTAACTTAATCAATCTGTGAATTCTATTAGCAAATACAACTGGTTCTTCTAATGAGAATCCTGATGTTAATAAAGCTGTATCATATAATAACCAAATTAAATCTTTTACAGTCTTATCACTCTTATCAGCTGCACTCTTTTCTCTTAAACTAACAACAATTGGATGTGTTGGATTGATTTCCATAGATTTCTTTGATGTCATATAACCTCCCATAGCATTGTTTCTTAAAGCTTGAGCCTTCATAATACGTTCCATATTTGCACTCCATCCATATTCACCTGTAACTAAACAACATGGTGAATCAGCTAAACGTTCAGATACTGTAACTTTTTCTACTTTATCACCTAATACTTCTTTTACTAATTTGCATAAATCTTCAGTTTTGGCTTTTTCTTCTTCGAATTTCTTCTTTTCATCTTCAGTTTCTTCAATCTTTAAACCTTCTTTTGTGGCACAGATCAATTTCTTTCCTTCATATTCTTTTAATTGTTGAATGGCATATTCATCAATTGGATCTACCATGTATAATACTTCATAACCTTTCTTCTTTAATTGTTCTAAGAATGGTGAGTTTTCTACAGCTTTTCTGCTTTCACCAGTGATGTAATAAATACCTGGTTGATTTTCCTTCATTCTAGCAATGTAATCATCAAATGATATTTCTTCTTCACCACTCTTTGTTGATTGATATCTCAATAATTTAGCAATCTTATCTCTATTGGCATTATCTTCATGAATACCTAATTTCAAGTTCTTTGAGAATTGTTCATAGAATTTCTTGTAATCTTCTTTGTTTTCAGCAATTCTGTTGAACATTGTAATACATCTCTTTACTAAGTTCTTCTTAATAACTCTCAAGATCTTGTTTTGTTGTAATGTTTCTCTTGAAATGTTCAATGGTAAATCTTCAGAATCAACAACACCCTTAATGAAGCTTAAATATTCAGGAATTAATTCTTCACAATCATCCATAATGAATACTCTTCTTACATATAATTTAATGTTGTTTCTCTTCTTTTGTGTTTCGAATAAATCAAATGGAGCTCTTCTTGGTACAAATAAGATAGCTTTAAATTCTAATTGACCTTCAACAGAGAAATGTTCAACTGATAAATGATCTTCCCAATCATTTGTTAAACTCTTGTAGAATGCAGCATATTCTTCATTGGTAATATCTTCCTTCTTTCTCATCCATAATGGTTTTTGTTTGTTTAATGTTTCCCATTCATGTGAGACTTTCTTTACCTTCTTTGTTTTCTTTTCTTTCTTTTCATCATCCTTCTTAGCTTCATCTTCATCTACTTCCTCAACTTTTGGTTTGTCATCATCTTCTTTTTCTTCATCTTTCTTATCATCTTCAGCTTCATCGTCAGTAATTTCTTCTTCAGTTGTTTTTTCTACGTATAATTTAATTGGGAAACCAATGAATTCACTGTGTTTAGCAACTAAATCCTTCAGTCTTCTTTCTTCTAAGTATTCTAATTGATCTTCCTTTAAGTATAAGATCATCTTAGTACCTCTTGTTAATACTTCACCTTCAGTGTCTCTTTTAACTGTGAATGAACCACCAGCTGATGATTCCCAAACATATTGTTCATCATCGTTGTGTTTTGAGACACAGACTACTCTATCAGCTACTAAATAAGCAGAATAGAAACCAACACCAAATTGACCAATCATACTAATATCAGTTGTACCAGAACTTAAAGCTTCCATAAATGCTTTTGTTCCTGACTTTGCAATAGTACCAAGGTTGTTGATTAAATCAGCTTTAGTCATACCAATACCTGTATCACGGATTGTTAATGTGTTATTTGTCTTATCAGCTGTAATGGCGATGTATAACTCTTTTTCTGAATCTAACTTGGATGGATCAGTAAGAGACTCATAACGGATCTTATCTAAAGCATCTGAACAGTTTGAAACCAATTCACGAAGGAAGATTTCTTTGTTACTGTAGAAAGTGTTGATAATAAGACTCATCAACTGATTAATATCAGCTGAGAAGGCAAAGGTTTCTGAATCGCTCATGGTTGAAATGAATTAATGCAAAAATAGGCAAGAAAACTTAAAATGAAATTCTAAATGAAATTTATCAGAATATTCTATTGTTCTATTGCATTTCTTCTGATTGGTTGATTTGAATTTCTAGTGTTTTCTAGAACAGTCTAGATCATTTAATCTGTTTTTACATAGAAATAATATTCATTCATTGAAATAAATCCAATTTATGCAAATTTCATGAGTTATAATCCGGCCATTTTCGATAATCATTGTCATCATTTTTTTCATTCCTCTTTATTTTTGATTTTTTATTTATTTAAGCTGTTTGATAATATCATTCAAATGAAATGAAATTTAAAAAATCAAATAAAAGTATACAATTAGACATTACACAGTAAAAAGAGTAAAATTGAGTGTTTATTCTATACAATCAAATTAGCTTGATCTTTGATAAATCCAACTGCGCGATGTTTAATTGATTCTTCAGCTTTTCTTTTGATTATGTTTTTCTTTTTCTTCTATTGCGCATATTAATAATCCTATTATTATTACCATATTTTTAACTCTCATTAACAAATAATAAGATATGTAGAAAAGAGTTCCTAAGTAGATGATCCATAAAATGCTTTCAATAACAACCATTATTTGACTAATAGCTAACTGATGATTACCAATACCAAACCAGCCATTAAAATGGTATTTACCTGATAAAGAATAGTTTAATGAAGCAACAGTAAATATTACTTCACCAATAAGCTGAGTAACCTTATGGATAAAGTGATAGTTGGTTAATTGATGTAATGCTAAACATATGAATTAAGAAATATATTATTCTAAACCTGATTTCATCGAAACAATAGCATAACCAGAAAAACCAATTGTTGCAAGTATTGACAAAAGAATCTGAACTATCGGTTTTTCACCAAGAACTGCAAAAAATGTGCTACTGAACACTATAAAGATAATAATCTAAGAATTACCATTGAAGAATAAAGCACTCATCAAAATAATAAAATTAATATGCAAAATTAGACAAAAATTATAATGTTGTGGTAATTCTACTTTAATTTCATTTAAATCAAAATGAATTAAGTTGAAAGGTTCTGATTTAAACGGATAATTCAGATCACGAAATTCATGACGTGGTAATGTTTCTTCTTGAACTACTTGTTTAGTTGTAACTGTTTGCAACATGGCAGAAAATAAATAAAAAAACTATTATCGATAGTTGAAATACAATCGATAGTTGAACCTGATTGTGACAGATTTATATTCAGTTTTTTTAATTTTTCAAAATAGAATTATGAGTCAAATAGAAGGAGAAGAAGGTATATAATTGTGATCTGTATTTTAGTTATTGATCAAGATAGACTTAATGCTTTTATTAATGCTTGCACTAGCAAGTCCAGAGTATTAACTATACGAGCATGTATTTCTATAGATTTATCAAGAAGCCACAAAAGAAGAAGTACGAAAACAAGAAGCTATTAGGCAGCAGTTCAAACAAGGAGAGTTTTCAGAATATCTCAAAGAACATAATGTATTTCTTGTTGTTATTTAATATATATAGGATGAAACATTTCAATCCATTCCTAGAGTCCCATCAACTACAGAAAATAATGAAAATAATAATACATAAGTTAATTATAATTTATTTTATTTCTTATTAATTATGCTACACTGTATTCAGTTTGTCCATATAATTTTAAAATTGATTTACTTCTTTTTCCCATCAAATACTTATTAAACGATGATGTTTTTGTCATACTTATATCTTGAATCACTGATAATGTCGGATAATTCACTATTTCACATTTACTGTTATGTACACATGTATTAATAGACAATTCAAACTCTACAGTGCTAGTTAACACTCGTTTTTCAACTCTTCTTCTCTTTTCAAAGTTATCATCATATATCTCAGGATTATGCATTATCCTAACTGATCTTTTAACGGCAGGAGGAGAGTCAGTAATACTTCCATTATACTCAAAATCGTTTATTGGTAAAGGAGATACATTTTTACTATTCATACACTCTTGAAATGTCTTATTACTTGGAATTACTGTTGGATATGTATTTGATGAAGTAACAGAATTTGGACTGGAATTAAGGCTATGCAATGGAGATAATACACATTCGTCTTCCTCATCTTCATTTATTGTATTAATTGTAGATGATATTGTTGAATATACTCTATATTTGATTGGAGAATCGTTAGTGTTTGGTGATGTATGAGTTGATTCAATTTGTGAAGATGGAGGAGTTGTTATTTCTTCTATCTCTTTTGAATCTTCATATATGTTAGATTCTTCTATTGTAGATGAAGAGGAAGAGGATGTTATTTTTGATTGAACTATCTGTTTTGGTGGTGTATTAGAGTCTAATTCATCAATTGTTAAATCTAGTTGATTTATTGTGCTATTCATTTCTTTCAATGATTGTACAAATTTCTTATCTATTATTGGACTAGCATTTTGATGTTGCTGTGGTTTCTTACAGAATAATCTATTCCTAACTCTTGATGGAATGGTGAACAATATTTTATTCTTTTTATTTGAAGGTATTGGAGATACTAATCCTTTTAATTCATCACTTAATGGTGGAGATTTCAAAGAATTTGTTTTAGATATTCTATTATTGTGAATTTCTTTTGTATTAGGAGTCTAGACTATAATTATATAGTTTATACTGAAAATAGGACATGATTAGGTGAAAGTTCAGGACTTTTAGGAGTTTCAATCAAAATTTCTTTCATTGGCTTTAGAATACGATGACGTGGTTCATGTAACACTGGTGAATTGATGTAATCCATCGATATATCAAATGAAAAATGAGTTTTAAAGTTTTCGCGGTTTTGTGGGCTTGTATAAAGCTTGATTGAATCTTTTTTATTTTCATTTTTTCACACCATAAATTAAGGAAAACTTAAATTACATACATCAGCATAAATTAAAACGAAATAATTACTTAATTATCTTTCTTCTTTTTGGTTTTTCAACATAATCTGAACATTTTTCTTCAAATTTTCTTTTACCACCTTTTGGTTTTATTCCATTTTCCTTTTTAACCTTAGTAATAATTTTGGAACTTGTATTTATATTCATTGATTTTTGTCTTTGTTTATAATACTCAATCTCTTTTTCATAATCCTCTTTTAAAGTAAGCTGTATCTTATAAGCATCATTATAAACTATTCTAGCATTAATAATATCTCCAATATTAAACTCATCTCCTTCATTTACTTGACTTTTATGTAATAATGCATCACTTTTCATCCCAACATCAACAAAATAGCCAAAATCAGTAATATTTCTAACTATACCATTCACAATATCACCAACATTATAATTACCTTTACGTTCATCAATAGAATCAGATGTATTTATTGTAAATGGAGAATTATAATCTCGAGGATCATAATCTATAAAAACAATAGAACAAATAATATATATTTAAATAAATACTTGGTCTTTTCAACTCATTGATGATAAACTCCAAACTATCATAATCACAATCCAATTCACTACTTTTCTTCTTAATATCAATAGAATCTAAAATTGATGTATATTTCTCTAAATCATTAAACACATCAACAACAGATTTAATATGAAGTGATGATAATAACTTCCTAGTTAATTCATAATCAGATGGATGTATTCTAGTCATATCTAATGGTTCATTACTGTTAGGAATTGAAAAAAAACCAACACATTGTGTATATATCTTTTCACCAATACCTTTTATATTAATAATATCTTTACGACATCTAATTATATTGGAAGATGGTGATGATGATAAATGGATTGAATTATATATCTTCTTTGCTATTGATGAGTTTAAACCAGATACTTTCTCTAATAATTTAACACTTGCCGTGTTTATATCGATAGGTATTTCATTAACGCAATCACTTACTATGTCATTGAGTGATTGTATTAGTGATTTAGATGATATATCATGTTGATATTGACCAACTCCGAGACTTTCAGGTGGAATCTAATTAAAATGATAATAATATATATATATATATATATACTTTAACATATTCAGATATTGGATTTAATGGAATTCTTGCAATCATTATTGAACTAATAAATAATGGATCAATATTTGGAAATTCATTCTTAGCTTCTACTGAACATGAATATACACTGGTACCTGATTCATTTATCATTATATACTTTAAGTCTTTTATTTTATTCTTTATTAATATGTTAATAATCGTCTTTACATCATTAGAAGCTGTGCCATTACCAAGGGAAATTAACTATATTTATAATAATAATAATAATAATAATACATCAACCTTATATTTAACTACTTTTCTTTCAATAACATCTTCACATTTATCATCATTCAAATTAAATATAAATGTATCTATCACATCACCATGATTGTTTATAATACAACATTTACAACCATGTGAATATCCTGGATCAATTCCCATTATTATATTAGTATGAGTATAAGGCGGTAACATTAATAATTGCTTTAAATTACGATTAAATATAAGCAATGAATGATCTAATGATTTTTTCTTCAAATTTTTTTCTATTGATTTTAACAAAGATGATTTCAAATGATCTTTCCATGCTGTTTCTATACTACAATTAATAATGGATGTATAGAGTGGTTGTAAATAACCATTTTTAAAATATATATCTCTCATTTTCAATTGAATATAACTCTGTGCTTTTTCTTGTAGCATTTGATGAAGTGTTAATGATTTTTCTTTTATACCTCTTTTTATTGCTAAATATTCTGTTGGTTTTACTGATACAGCTAGTTTATTAAATCCATTGTAATGAATGTACTTTTGTTTTAGCTTTTCATCTTTTTTAGCAGCTTCTGAGAGTTTTGTTTCATATCTTAAATTTGATTCAACAATTGGTAATATTGTATCTTTAATTTCTTTATTCTGAAAAATTGTTGTTGACAATAGATCAATTAATGAATTCTCTACAACTGTCTTAGATAAAGAGTTGTTTGTTTGAATTTCTTTAATTAGTGAATGGTATTCATCTAAATTTACTGTGTTGTTAGATAATTTTTCAACTAAAACTGTTAAACCATATTTTATAGCAACTTTAGCTTTTGTTAATTTCTTTGGTTTGTAAATTGTTTTAAGTTGGCTTAGATCTTCCTCATCTTTACATTTGAAAATTGTTTGCGATAATTCTTGTGTTAATATTCCTTCATCCTCCAAGCATTGACTAAATTTTATTTTATCTTCTTCAAATATCTTTTGTGAGTCGTATTGGCTAATTACTTCACGAATTATCTCAGGTTCCGCCCCATTTACTCTAAAAATGTATATAATACTTATATACTGATTTCTTCTATATCTATATATGAAAGGAACAGTATATCCGTCCTGAGATAGTTTAACAATGTTATCAACCTAGATATTAGTTAGTATTACCATACATATTTCACAGGAATATTTAGATTCTCAGATACAGTTTTACATATTGAGAAATCAGTCATATCATTTGAATTCAGCTTGAATTATGGTTTGATTCATTAAACCGCCAAATCAATTTGTGTTTTTTGGCTTTTTTCTCATCTAATTTAAGTTATTTATCGTTATTATGCGTATAAATTATTTAATAATCATTTAATTAATCTTATTATGAAGGGAAATCATGTCTAGAAGCTATAATCAAATCATCAATTTTTCTTTTTTTTATATTTTAGACTATTTTTTGATCATTCAGATCGATAGAATCACAAATAAAATATAAAAATGAGTGTAATAACCCTCATTGTCGATATAATGAGTTTTTGACCACCTGTAATTGATCATTATCTAATGACATAATGAACTGAGTATGTCCAAATCCTTCAATTTCAGCCGTTAATTCGCAAAGAAGTCAATAAAACAAACAAAAACCAAGCAAATGCTTGCCAGCCAATCAAAATCAGCAAACGTGAAGCTTGAATAGCCAATAGTCTTTCTACATTTCAACTCATTTCATTTCACTAATTCGTTTTCTTTGAAACGACTATCACAACTCTACTAACATGAATCCAGATTCTGAAATACCAATTGTGCCAATCTTGAAGACAGAAGGTAAAAAGAATGATTCTCCCGTCTGGGCTATAAGCTTCGATCGTGGTGGTGAACAAGTGAAGATGTTCGAAAAGATTCAAGATGGGGAGGGAATTAAGGGCAAATGCAACCTTTGTAACAAGAAATATGTATAATTTAAGTGTTTATTACGTTTTAGAATATGCCAAATTCAACAACAAGTACTTTATTGCGTCACGCTCGTTCAAAGCATATAGATGTCATCGGTAAAGACCAAAGATGGACAAAAAGTGTGACTACTTCATCTACAAGACGTCTTTTCACCAAAAAGAGATATCAATATGCTTTAGTCAAGTGGGTGACAGGTAATAGTCGTCCAGTCTCCATCGTTGACGATGATGGTTTGAAATCTGCATTTTTATTGTGCAATCAATTCTCAGTATTACCATCAGTCGCTACATTGAAGAAGAATATACAATTTACATATGATGAAGCAAGAGAATGTATCAAAAAGCTTTTACACTCAACACCAGGCAAATTCTGTTTATCAATCAAGTCCTGGATATCTAATGACTTTACCACATATTTAGGAATTTATTTACACTATTATAATGAACATAAACAAGAGAGAGAATCATTTTTACTAGATTTAATCCCATTGAAAGATAATTCATCACATGGAATGGCTGTAGAATTCATAGAATCCATCAAAGCCTTTGGTATAAGTGATAGAATCTTCTGTATCACAACTGACTGTGGTAGCTTAAGTAGTAATTTTGTAAATCAAGTTGATTTATGGTATACAACCAATCATATCCCTTACAAACTATCCAACACATGGATATTATCAATTGAAGATGCTATAACTCATGCAGTTAAATCCTTCTTCTCACAATTCCAAAATGATTTAGAAAGTATTCGAAAATCTATTCGTTTCATCAAATCATCAGGTTTGAGATCAAGCAGACTTGACGAAATAATCAACAGAGATTTCCCAGACTTATTGAAGCATACCAAATTATATTTAGATAACAACAAACAATGGACATCAACCTGTGAAATGTTAGACAATTACTGTTTCTTAGAAAACGCAATTGCTGCATTTTACAACAATCTCGAAGATTCTAGCTTCTGTGATACAGAGAATGAGTTTTATGTTAATTCTATATTAGGTAATAACAACAATGGAGTTATTCCAAACTCTGTTAATCCAACCTCACAATCATCAGCTGCTTCCTCATCTTCAGCTGTCAATACACCAACTATAAGTAGAGAAACAATAGTACCAAGTCAAGAAACAATGATTAGAATAAAGGAAATGAACCAGTTTTTAAGTACAATCTACAGTGCATATACATTTGTGAATAGAAGTAATGTATTGCTAAGTAGTTCATTGGTAGTATATGATACAGTGATTGAGACATGTGAACAACAATATACAACTAACAAATTCCCTAATATTCAAAATGAAATCAATGAATTCTATAACAAATTGATTGATTTTTCTCAACATAATAACTTCGCTGCTACTGCTTCATTAATATTTGATCCAAGATTTAAAGATGGTTATTTAGTTGAACATCATTGGAATATTAATGAAAAGAATAATAATGATTCTATTAATACCTATTTACATGATGTATATGAAACTGAACCACCAGTCGATAATCCAGCTAATCCATCTCAACCATCAATGCCAGTAGCTAAAAAGATGAAATTAGATAAGAAAACTAATGAACAATTTGAAGCATATAGTCATGAACCAAGAGAACAGAATTCTGAATTGTTTAATTTAATATTCTACTGGAATAGTCATGATTTTGGTACTGTTAATAAATTTGCTAAAGACTTGATTGTTATTCCACCATCTTCTAAAGAATTATCTGATTGCTTTAACACATTAGATACTTTCTTATCAGATCCATCATCTGCTTCTATGACTGGAGATGAAATCAGAAAACATCAATCTCTTCATCATTGGATTAATGGACCATTAAATGATTTCTCTCCTTCAAAAATGATCTACAGTGAAGATAATATGAATTGTGTTAACGACAATACAAGATTGAGTGTAGATGAACTTAAATTAGAAAATGTACCAGTTCCAATCTAAATATTTACTTAGAAACCCTTTATACTATATATTATTAACTATTCTTTTTTTATTAATTATGTTGTTTGTGATATTTTACAAAAAGAATGAGAGAATAGTTTGATTATTGTTTGAATTTTTATTTCAAAATAGATTTTTATTTTTGAAAAATGTCAGAGTATGGTTGGAATAATGATGATCAAAGTGATGAGTCAGAAAATGTATATAAATTTATATATCATCTACAATAGTTTTTTCATCCAAAAGCTGGTAAAGATGGTGTGATGTTTATAATAGATTGTAGAAGTAATATGTTTGAAAAGAATAGCGATGGAATTGTATATCATACATTTTTATTTCAATAATAGCCATATTTTGTTGTATCTTTACAAGTCTTATTACAAGTGATGACAGCTAAAATTGTAAGTTCTGAAAATGATTATATTGGTGTTACATTCTGTGGAAGTACAGAAAGCAAGAATTCAAACTATTTCCCAGAAATATTCATATATCATGACTTGGATGTGCCATCTGCACAAAGAATGAAAGAAATTCAAACACTGGTAGACAATCCAAGTCTATTTCTAGAGCAAATAGGTAGTAAAGATTCATCAACTCCATTACCACTTCAACATGCATTATGGACTGCTTCTTTAACATTTAGTACAGCTAAAATGACAAAGAATGATTTTCAAAGAATGTGGATCTTCACTAATGATGATAATCCTTTAATTAATGATAAAGACAATGTTGATAAATTCTTAGTCAAATATAAAGATTGTCTGAGTTTAAATCAAAAAATTCAATTATGGCATATGAATAATGGAACTAATACATTTGATTGTAATCTATTTTATAATCAACTAGTAATTCCACCAATGACAAATGAAGATGTTTTTATTGATGGTGGAAATGGATGTTTTGATGATTTATTAGATACAGTAAAGAGAAAAGTGTTTAAAAAAAGAGCAATGGCAAGCTTAGAGTTTGAAATAAGTGATGGAATATCAATGGCAATTGAATTATATTGTATGTTTCAAAAAATGAGAAAACCATCTCCAAAGTGGTTAGACAAAAGAACCAACATTCCAACAGTGTGTGAAACAAGATGGATATGTGAAGAAACAGGTCAAGTTTTATTTCCAGAAACACAAATAAAAACATACCAAGAATATGGTGGTGAAAAAGTTTGGTTTAGTAAAGATGATATGAATGATATTAAGAACTTCGGTAAGCCAAATATCAAATTATTAGGATTTAAACCTATTGATTCATTGAAAGACTATTATAGTATGAAATCTCCTTATTTTATTTATCCAAATGATGGAGATATGAAAGGATCTACTAAATTGTTTGCTGCTTTGTTAAAACAAATGCATAGCATGAAGTATTATGCATTAGTTTCAATGATTCCAAGAGCAACTAGTTCTTATAGATTATGTGCATTATTACCACAAGTATATTGTTTATTATTATTATTATTTTATCTAGATTGAGAATCCAGATGATGATTCACCCAGTGGAATGCATTTATTACCTTTACCATTTGCAAATGATATAAGACAATTGGAATTTGATAAATCATTAAGAGGAAATGAAGATCAAGTAAAAAAGGCAAAGCAAATGATTGATGCTCTTGAATTTAAAGAATTTGACTTTAGGGGTATTGAGAACCCTGTATTACAAAAGCATTATGCTGCTATAAAGTCATTAGCTTTAGATGAACCTGATATTGGATATAATGAAGAAGAAGATGATACTTTTAAACCTGATGTAGAGAGTTTAAATAACAACAAAGATGTAATTGTTGATTTTGCTGAAAGTGTTCATTGTACTCCTGCTGATGCATCTTATGTTAAACTTACTGGTACAACCACAGCAACAAAAAGAAGTAGAAAAGATGCTGATTTAGATGATGATGGTAAACCCAAACAAAAGAAAGTAAAAGCTGAAATTAATTTTGATGATTTACCTGATATTACTAAAGAAGATGCTCATAAATATACAATACCTGTGTTAAAAGCGTGGTTAAAAAGTAGAAAGTTACCTATATCAGGTAAAAAGGAAGATTTAGTTGAAAGAGTGATAAATGCTTTAGATAATCCTGCATAATATCAATATTAATAAAAATATAATGATAAATTGTTTATGAATTTGTTATTTTGTTTCTTTTCAACTAAGAAGTATCTGTCAATTAATCTTTTTTCTGTTTCTTTTTTTAAAAACAACAAACATACATTATAAGTATCTATATTGTTTATCAACCATTAGAGTTTATTTTAATTACATCTCAAAAGATGATTTTCTAGCTGGTATTTCACTTGGATGAGCTAATAAAGCATGTTCAATATTATCACCCCAATTATCTGAATTCTCAGCATACCAATCGATTGTTTTCTTCAAACCTTCTTCAAATGTTGTCTTATATTCCCATCCTAATGCATGAAGCTTACTAGAATCAATGTGATATCTTAAATCATTAAATGGTCTATCATGTACATAAGTAATGAATTCTTGTTCTCTATCAGCTAAACCTAATAAACCAATGATTCTGTGAGCGACTCTATATACATAATAATAACATAAATATACTCATAATTGCATATTTCAGTAGCATCAGATCCACCAATATTGTAAATTTCACCTATCTTACCTTTGTGACAGATAATATCAAATGCTTCAACTACATCATCAACATACAAGAAGTTTCTCAAATTCTTACCATCTCCATGGATTGTACATGGCTTTCCTCTCTTTAATTGGTTGTAGAATTTTGGTATAACTTTCTCTGGATATTGTCTTGGACCATATACATTATTACCTCTTGTAATAATAATTGGAAGTTGGAATGATCTATAATATGATTTAGCAATGAATTCAGCACTTGCTTTTGTGGCAGCATAGGGATTTGTTGGCTCTAATATGCTGTTTTCTACCATTCCACTTTGATCCATCTTTTGTTCACCATATACTTCATCAGTTGAAACATGAATGAATCTCTTGATTTTACCATAACATTTTGCTGATTCTAATAAAACGTGAGTTCCCATCACGTTGTTTTCAGTAAATTTGATGGAATTACCAAATGAATTATCAACGTGACTTTGAGCTGCATAATGGATAATAGTATCAATTTCCTCTGATCTTAAAATGTGATTTACTAAATCTGAAGATAAGATATTTCCCTACAGAGTAAAACAAAGAATTTGAAATACTTGAATAAACTTGTAGTTTGGTGCATCTTTAATTACATCTAAGTTCTTTAAACATGAACAATAGTCCAATTTATCCAAGTTCACAATTTTATATTGTGGATACTTTTGGACAAAGTGAATACAGGCATTTGATGCTCTATATGCAATAGATGCTAATATACATGAAACCTGCTCCTCCTGTGATTAAAATGTTATGTGGTTGATAATCTGTCATTCTTTAAATATTTTGATGAAGTTCGAAGGTTTGAGAGTAAGTTTTTAAAATATCCGAAATTAAAACAATATTTTCATAAATATAAATATTACAAATTAACAACATTTCTTTTTTTGATTGTTTGATGGAGAATTTGGATCAATATTAATAATTCCATTATTATTATTGCTTTTATTATTAAATGAGGTTGATGGAGTGACACATGGAGTACTACTATTCGATTTTGGCATGCCTCGATATTCTGGGTTGATTTTAACTCCACTTTCAGATTTACTTGGATCAACTATTCCATTCCTAACTCTATCGTATATCTCTTCTGCTGTCCTAATAAAAGCCAAATTTACGTTTGTACCTTCTCTAGCAGAGGTTTCACAAAACAACAATCCATTTTCTGAAGCAAACTTCTCACCTTCTTCATAAGTCACTTCTCTTCTATTATCAGGAACATCACATTTATTACCAATCAAAAATATTACTATATTATCATTGGTTGCATTCTTTTTCACTGAACTTAACCAAGATCCGAGTTTCTTATAGGATGTTTTGTTTGACACATCATATACTAACAATGCACCAGCTGCTTCTCTATAATATGCTCTTGTAATAGCTCTAAAATCTTCCTGACCTGCTGTATCCCAAATTTGTAGTTTTATTGGCTCTTCTCTTACCATTACAACTGATGTACCAAAATCTACACCTATGGTTGGTTCTGCTGTATCTCTGAACCTTTTATCTGTGAATTGTAATAATAAGCAAGATTTGCCTACTGCTGTTGATCCTACAATAATATACTTCATAGTATAATGATAGATTGATTGATCTATTTTTTTTGTATCTGGAACTAATGCTTGTGTAGGCAGATTTGATTCAATATTCTCATTCTGTTGTGGTGACACTGGAGAAACTACCTCATTTGGTGATGTTGCTATTGGTATAAACGATTGACCATTTGGTTCGTAATACACTGACTCACCATCTATAAATTCTTCTATATCTGTAAAAGGAGATCCAGCCTCTGAATAAATAATGCAATTAGGTGAATATAAACATTTCATTTTTTCACTTATCTTCTTTAGCACACTCTCCCAATCTTGTGGTATATTCAATACTATACGTTTACCATCTTCCTTCTTACCGTTATTTAAAAAAACATCCAACCTTACTTTGCTCTTACTCATCTTTTAAATAAAGATTAATGAAAGAACACAAATCTAATTTGAGAAATTAGTCGTTTCATTTTTTTAGGTTATTCATAAAATTAAATGTGGTTTATGAAAATAGCAATTCTGTTAAAAACACTATCAAATAAGCAATAAGAAAAAAGTAATTTACTTTATCTTTCTTTTTTTAGCTTCTTGATCAGCTTCATCAAATACTGACTTATACTGCAATATATGCTTTGATATATCAGTAGTATCAGCTTTTGAAAAAGGAGAAGGTTCGCAATTCAATCCATTCTTTTTACAATATGCTCTAAAACCATTCAAAATCCCTCTCTTCACATCAGGGTCAGGATTTCTAGAATAAACTCTCACAACAGATTCATCAAAATGTTGAAGTGTCAAATTCGTAACTTGAGATCTTTTAATAGTAATATGAGCATAATCATTCCACGATCGATAGAAATGAGTATGTAATAAAGGATCATCTTCTTTATTACAATGACTTAAATTGATTGTATCTAGAATCATATCATCTTCAGTAATTTTTACTTCACTTCCTGATAAACTAATAATATCTTGAATTTTAATCATTTGTTTGTCTCTTATTTGTTCAGTGGATAGTACAATTTCGTCTACAAACTTATATAAATCTCTATTTCTCATTCTTTTGATAATTTCTTGAGCTTTATGAAGCAATGGATCTTTATCTAATTCTATTTCTTTTAATATATCATCAGTTAATTTACAATATTCTTCAATATCCATGTTCATGACGCATCTTGTATATTTATGATTTAATGCTCTATCTGCTTCTATTAGCACATCAGAAATCATTAATTCAATTGCTCTTACTACACGATGAACATAAATCTAAATTATTACATTATAATTAATATATTTAATACTGTTTGAAATAAATTATATCTTGCTTGAAAGAACTCACAAACTGACAATACTTCTTTAGAATGAAAGCATAACTCTTCATTTATAACATACGATAAATCTATTAATCTCCTATAATCAACTGGAGTTGGAATTCCACAATAATATGTATCTCTCATCATATAATCAAATTTATCAACATCAATACTATTGAAGGGATTAGATACAATTTGATAGAGAAAATGATTCTGTTTTTTATACAATACTTCAGCTGGTGGAGGTTTGATTAATTCCTGAATAAATTGTATTTCTTCTTTACATAATTCTATTTGATATTTCTCAACCATATATTGTATTATTTTACAAGACATATCTTCATGCTCAATTTTTAATCCAGGACAAGCTTCTGATACTACATGTGAGTAAAACAAATGAGAAAATGGACCATGACCTATATCATGAAGTAAACCAGCTAATTGCTAAGAAATGAGAAATAAATATATTAATAATTATAATACAATGCACATTCTTTGACTGTCAGATACATCTAATGATGGTTGTCTTAGGCAAATTCTATCGATAAACTCTTTAGCTAAATGTCCAACACCTAGACAATGTGTGAAACGATTATGCGTTGCTCCAGGATATACATAACTTCTATTTTCATATTATTAACATATATTAGCATTATATATTATACGCTGCACCTAATTGTTGGATGGAACGCATTCTTTGAAATTCAGGTTTGTCAACAAACTATGTTTTGATCAAACAATAAAATAATACCTCTTTAACAATTGGAGTCAACTCTATATTACCATGAATTGGATCATGAACGAATTTAGGTTTATTGCTCCCTTAATAAAATGATATAGATTATAAATACCTAAAATTTCAATGTCTTGAGAGAATCCTGATTGAGAAAAAGAAGGAAACATTTTGAGACAAAAATAAAATAGTAATTCGTTTCATCATTTTTGTTTTTCATTATTTTAATTCAAACCAACAACAAAAAACAACTGAAATTAATATAATATTAAAATAACTATATGAGTAATGATATTACTTTGATTGATTAGTTTCTATGTTAACAAGATTGATAATTTCATCAATTTTACCACTTTGAACAAGCCACTCTCTAAAAAATGATTGAATAGCTGCATTTAATTCATTCTGATCATCCTCTTCTAACTTCAATTCCTTTATCTTTTCTTTAAAACCTAATAATGCAGTTCTTCTAGCTTGAATAACCTGCAAATATTCAGGTGGTAAAGGTAATGTATTAACAGGTGGAGGACCAGATTCAGGAACTGTAAATGGTGAGAATTCTTCAGGTGGTAATTTAGTAGCTGGATATAAGGAACTTTGCTTTTCATGAACCATTTCTGGATCAATTGCATTTTCACCTTTTTCCTATCAAAAATGAAATATAAATATACATCAATAACATGATCCCATCTATTAAATGATAAAGTTCCTTGAATAGTTTTACCTGGTACAACTCCACTCTTATGAATATCCTTCCACATATTGGAATAAGGAGCTGAATGTGGTGCAAATGTTAATAAACGACAATCACCAAATACAACAGGAGAAAATGTAGTAAATACTTCAAAACTACATTTTAAACAGTTTCTATTTATTATTAATAATAAATAAGTATAACAATTATACGCGATTCTTAACCTTCTACAAATTGTTATAATACGACAATCTTCACAATTTTGAACAGTTACAGCTTTTGAAACACATCCTATCATTATTAAACACTTTTGACAACCACTTATATGAACAAATGTAAAAAATGAATAAAGGAAAATATAAATAGACAAATAAAATTATATGTAAAAAAAGAAAAAAAATGATATTTTGCATCTCTTAATAAGAATATATGTGATTTTAAACAGTCATAAATACAAATAACTTGTGGATTTTGTCTAGAAGGAGCTGGATTATACATACTTCTAGATATATTTTGAATAACAAGTGGACGAGTTACAGGTGTTTTTGGTATTGATGATGATGATGATTCACTTGATCCATCAGTGGAATTCTTTAATGAATTTTGATCATATACCTTCAGATTGTTATGTAACCAATTCTAATTAATAAAATAATAATAATTAATACTCTAAAATCTTTTGCAAGTACTCCACTCTCTTTACGATATTTTGAAGGTAATAAATCATATAAATGAACTACTTCTTCATTATAATTAAATCCACCACTAAATAAGAACTCAAAATCATTAATTATATCATTGGGAATTACATATTTTGATAAATCAATTTGACCAAATACCAAGCCAAACATTCCTTCTTCATTATCTAATATAAAATTGATTCTATTGGTTTCTTCTGATATTAATTGAGATGCATTGGATGATAATCTCTTTGTTGGACTGGTTATCATTGGTGGAGAGGATGGGTTTGAGCTGGCTTGAGGTGATCTATTATCTACCCACATATCATCAGCTACTGGCTTAGATGGTTGTCTAACATACAATTGAGTGAATAAGAATAACGCTAAATGTGTGCATGTTAATGGTGCTCCTTTTGTATCTTCTCCAAGTAAAACTATTTTGAATTAAAGTAGTATTCATACCTCTTTCACTTAAACGACAGAATATTTGAAACATTTCAAAGCATCTATTACGATATTAATGCAAATTATACAAAGAAGCCTCTTTTGCTGACCATCCCAGAATTTCTATTGAATATTTTAGCCACGTTGTGTATCTAAAATAAGAAAAAAACAATGAGGATTATACGTTATATGCCTTGGATCAACCTCTCTAATTTTGTTCATTAGATCAGTAAAGGCAGCAAATGTGTAACTTTTCGATCCTGATGATTGTTGAGAGAATCTTAATGATCCATGCTCAAATATTTCATTTTTAATACACAGATATACCATTATTTTTGAAAATCAATTAATACACAAAAAGTGTGTATTAATTATGTATTGTAATGTATTTTAAAAAATAGAGTAAAAGAGGTATTACATATTAATTTAAATAGTAAATTTATTATTATTATTTGGTAGAAGTATTAGTTTTAATGTCTTTTGCTATTTTCCATCCCATTTTCTTTGCAATTATCTCACTAACTGTTTTCTTCACTTTAGATCTCTTCATATCTCTATCTGTTATAAAGTAATGACCTTTTTCAAACAATGTTGGTTGTGAAATATACTCATCTATTGATAAATCCTTATGTCTGTGTCTGTTCTTTGTTATATGCAATCTCTTCGTACATTCACCACAATATAGCAATTTACAGTTTTGACAATAACTGGTAGCTTCTCTAAAGTTACAATCATTACAAATCGGACCTCTATCATCTAACAAATTCAAATTAATATAAATCAACTCATGATAAGCTCTTTCACCATTCTTATGAAATAATGCACAACAATCCTTACAATATGGGATTTGACAAACAACACAGAAGAAATTAGCTACTTTTTCTTCACAATCCATACATATGATAGCTGTAGGATATTTCTTTTCAGGTGGTTCAGGTGGTAGTTGTGGTAATGGCTGCTTAGCTGCATTAGCTTTACTTTTTGGTGATAATGTAACGGATATTTTTTCCCCTTTTTCTTTCTTTGCTTCTTCTTTTTTCTTTTCATCCTTTTCCTTCTTTTCAATTTTAGCTGTAGCAGCACTATCAGGATCTTCTTCACCTTCTAAATAAGCACCAAATTTCTTCTGTTTTGAGATTTCATTAAACAATACTTGTCTTTGTAATGTTGCATGTTCTGTCACAATCCAATGTTTATTCAAATCTTCATTAAACTGTTCTTCCTGTTTTGATAAAGCATTTAAATTCCTTTCATATTCTTCTAAATTCCATTTTATATATAATTTATGATATTCCAATCTACACAATTTACCTCTAATTATTCTTTGTATTTCAGTAGCAGCTTTGTTCTTTAATTCTTCAAATAGTTTTGCCTTTTGTTGTACATGTCTTATAAACATACCAATTGAATCTGGTAATATCAATCCTAATGACATCTTTTCACTATATTTACTCTCCTTTTCATTCATATTACAGAAATAACACTTAATTGCTGGTATTCTATTAACACCATATTTTATGTTACAATAGATTCCTGTTGCTGTATCCCACTTGTGTTGTGTATCTGAATACTTCTTACCATTATTATGTTTATGAATCCAACAATATTCACAATAATCTTTTAAACAATCAAAACATCGATATTTACCTTTGTTTTTCTTACATGCATTACATCTAAAATAAATAATATAATAAAAATATAATATAC
Source organism: Proteromonas lacertae (assembly GCA_002245135.1). Taxonomy (NCBI): domain Eukaryota; class Bigyra; order Opalinata; family Proteromonadidae; genus Proteromonas; species Proteromonas lacertae. The sequence goes on from NGBS01001183.1 coordinate 52,392, forward strand.
ATTGCTACTGTAGAACTATTAGAATCAGCAATAACAAATTTGCATTTCAAATGTTTATTTTCAGTCAAATCATAAGCATGATGCGCAAAATTAACTCTATATTTCATCTGTTTAGCTGAATTCAACCAATCTGCCCAGAATAACACATACACCCATTCATTATCTCTTAAATATTGTCCTAAATTATCAACAGTGAGATGAACTAAACAAGTTTCTCTTTGAATTGCTACTTCTTGAATATATTCAGATTTTGTCTAAAGTATATATATATATATATACTTTCAAATATTTGTATCTTTTCATTGCTAAATGTCTTCTTACAATTGACTGTACCAATGTGATAGATTTTATTTTCTTTTTCCATCTTCCTTGCATTAATATATACTTCCACTGTTGAAAACATAATTCTTTATTTCTTCTTCCTTTATGATCCATAAATTGAGTAATTAAGTCTCTATAATATATTCTGCAATTCGATAATAAATGCCACCATCTCATATATCTCAACTTCTGTAATCTATTATATGATTTATTACTAATATCTCTCACTACTTTTCTCCTTCTAAATGATTGTAACCAAATCATAAATATCTTTTGTTTATAAACTTGTAGTGCTCTTTTACTCTTTATTCTTACAAATCGTCTATTCTGTGATATTCTATACATTACTCTCAACACTCTTCTCATCTGTAATTTGATACTATTTGGTTCAAATTGCTTCACTTTCTCTCTCAAATATTGCTGTGTTTGTACATTTAAATAGAATTTCTCCAACACATATTTACGATGTAAACTTCTATGTTTTCTTTCATACCAATTTCGAGCTTTTGTCATTCTTTTTCTATCTGTTACTGTATCTTTCCAGACTCTTTCTATCCATTTTCTTTGTATTTCAACTAATAAACTATGATAGAATTTATCTGCCTTTTCTATCAGCTGTTGATCATTATCTGCATTCCAGAATGAATATGGAAGAATCATCATAAATATATTTCCTACATACTTATTATGCATTCCACAGAGTTTTATATATTCAATCCATTTTTCAAATAGATGTTTTCTTTCATGAATACACCAAAATTGAAATGCTTTTTCTTCCTGTTTTTTCTTATATTGATATTGTATTTTATTCAATTTCCATATCATCATTACTCTTCGTTTTATATTAGTTGTATGAGACTTTTCAATTCTGTAATAGAAATACCAAGCTCGAATAATGATTCGAGTTAAATACTTAAAATGAAATCTTTGGATTTTAGTATACATATGCCAACGGTTAAACATTCTAGTTTCTACATTATGTTTAAATATATTCTCAGCTTTTACTACTTCCATCCATTTTTCCATTAATTCACCCAACGGTGTTATCTTTTCTATATACAATCTTCTTGCTTCAATTTTCCAATTTTTCATTACTGTCCTATACACTCTAGTCTTATATTTATATAAACAAATTGACAATACTTTCCATTTCCGAAGTATTTGTTTTCTTGTTTGGTTATTATAATGTTTTTCAGCAACTACCATTTCTTTTTCTATTCTCTCTCTCCAATGTTCTTCTCTACACCATTCAACGTATTTCTTCCATGAGACTAATGCTTTATCAAATATTTCCTTTCTTTTCCTTCTCCACGTTTGTAATACTTTTAATCTCAGTTTTCTTCTTTCATATTTCCATTTTAATACCATCATTGCATGTATTAGTTGTAGTTGTTGTTGTCTTTCTTTCTTTGCAATCTTTCTACCTACATGACCTCTATAAACTCTTTGCGTTGTTCTTATACTTGAGATTTTTATTTGTTTTGCAAATTCACTATATGATGATTTTGGTGATTTTAGAAATCGACATAATCTTAAATATAACATTAAATTCATATCACTATTACATAGAAACACATAATAATTTGGATCTGACTTTTGATTTATTCTTAACTATATATTATAACATTAGTAAATATATACATATTGCTTATAATGATGAACCATTTCCATTGCTAAGTTAATTGAATTAATAATCTCTTGATAATCTACACTCTTAATTTTCCTCATTGTATACTATTCATAATAATAAAAATAAAATATTAATACATGCATTTGTAGTTTACCAATAATCTGTCTTGAACTCTTCAATACTTTTTCAACCATTTGTGGTGTAACAATATCTAAACATTTCTTCATTGCAGATACTCTAATTCTAGCTAAATGACCTCTTATTAATGCTTGAATAACCACTGAACAATCACTATATACATTAAACTCATATTTCATCTTCTTCAATATCTTTTGTGCTTTTCTAACTCTCCAATTACATTGTATTACTGATGCTTTATAATTGATTAATTTAACATGATACAATCTCTTTGCTTTATAACATCGAAATGCACATTGTATAATAGTTGCACAGAAATTGATATTATGACGAAGTTTTTCAAGTCTGTATACTTTCTTGGCATTGTAAGATCTCCACACTTTTTGTATTCTTGTTGCATTATTATAATACTATAAATTAATATTTATTAATATATATATTTATACATATAACCAAACTTTATTCCTCCATTTACCAAATGCAATGTGTTTTATTCCTTTATATAATAATTCTTCAATATTATGCAATAAAGACATTCCATATAATACATCCATTCTTTCATGTAATTCCTCATAATCTTTTAATTGCAATTGATATATAAAATTCTATTAAAAAATAATTATTAAAATATATTGATTATATACTCTCCACCTTTCCCATGCTTCTCCTCTTATATAATAATCTGCAGTTTTACTGAATTTAATTACTATTTCTGCACCTCTTTCAAGTCGATTGAATTTCAGTTGAACTATTTCTTTTGCCTACATATATTATTTTAATTCATACTGTCATATCTTCAGTTGGTATTAAATTAAAGGTTGGATGACGAACAATTACTGGTTTATTATCTTCAGGATTTACAATTTGATTTTTTAATGCTTCTCTTATTATATCAGGAGTTTCCGCAGATACTGGAGGCTCTAATGATTTGTCTTTAGAAAATATCCATTCTTCCCATCTTTGAGCTAAAATACTTGTTGAATTTGCTCTTTTAGTGCTTGAGGATGTGGATCGTGCAGATTTTTTAGGAACAAATGGAGGTACTCCCAACCTTTTTTGACCTGGTAAAATTTCAGTGTAAGGTTTAGGGTGAATATATTTTTCTGTAAGTGCTGGGAAGAAAACATCATTGGATTCATAATTTGTCTATTTCATTATAATAATCAGATTTATACTTTCTGATAACTAACAGTCTTTTTCTTTTTGGTATTATTGAATTTAACTGGAGATGCTGAATTAAGAGTCGGTAGTATTGGACTTGATTTTGTACCTTGTATTTGCTTCTTTTTGTTATTCATATGCGAAAAAAAGATAAAAACGATAAAAGTGATTTGATGTTGGCTTGATATTTTGAAACGAATAAAATTATTGAAAATATTAATAATCTAAATCTGCAAATCATTTAATTTTATCATACATGAAAAATAACTATGTGCAAGATGAATATTTGCTTTAAACTTCTACTGAATAATTATCTATGTCACTTATTTATTAACTAAATGATATAACAACATATATAGTAAATTATATTAAATTTTATATATTATTCACATTGATTGTTCAACTTTTCAGATTTCATCATCTTTTGGAGTTTCTTTTGGAGATTCTCTAGGAGTATTTATTTCATCGATTGCAGTATGTTGTAAAGATGTATTTGGTAATTGGTTTAATGGAGTAGATGATGGAGTAATACTTGCACCGCTTTCCTGATTTCTACATAATTCAATCTGTCTCTAGATAAAACAATAACAAAAGCAACAAATATACTAAATCAATAGAACCCTTTCTCATAGCATGAAATGGAGTTAAAGGAATGGCATAATTATTTATTTTGTTTTTACTAATATAATTCTCTTCTATATCATCTAATATAAATTCATGATCTTCATTTGTGTTTGGTAGATGAAGAATATTCTCATCTTCTGTATTAATTGTTGGATGAATCATTTCATCAAATTGTGGACTATAACAATATAATCATAAAATAATAGTATATACTTTTCAGTACGAAATAATCTACAATCTTCATCTATTACATAATCTTTAGAATTGACTAAATTTATTCCTACAAAAGGTTCAATTTTTATTACATTATCATTATTATTCAATTTTGTACTCATTTTACCACTCAACAATGTAAAATAACCATTCAATTCTGGATTTTCCCCTTTTTTATATTTTATTAAAGTTCCTTTTTCTATTATTTTATTCAACTATTCATATAATAATAACACAACTAATAAATACATTATCATCACTTACACCTTTAAAATCAGGTAATATTTCATGTGCTACTTTTTTAGCAACAAATTTACAAAATGATAATTCTAAATCTGGAAATTCCTTCATTATTTCGTTAAATTCATTTATGGGAAATCTAAATGCAACAGCTTGTGTAGAAGTAACAGTAACAGTGTAAAATCTTACTTTTCCACTTATAGTTGATAATGTACCAAAGATATGACCTGGATAAATAATACTACCTACATCTTCACTTTCAGTATCATTTTCATCTTTTTCCATATTTTGATTTACACCTTTTAAATCACCTAATGATGAGAGTGAATTCTGTGTTTCAATATAATCACTTGACTGCGATCTCTTCATTCTACCCATATCTGCAGATGTCACTTTTTTGAATAAACCTGTATTTAAAGCAGCATGTTCTTCTTCTATATAAATAGAGTATTAATAACATACTATGCACATTTCTTATTGTTTCATTTTTCAAATCATCATCTTCATTATTCAACACTTTTCGAAAATCTTGATTGAACGAAACTTTTGCTAAACCTCTTTGCATAATTAAAAAACCATCAGATGGATGGCCTTGTATAAATATTGTGTCATTCAATTCATATTCATTTATTCTAACAAATTTGGCTAATCTTTTAATGATTGTTTCAGATTCAGAACCAATACTATAAAAGATTGGATTTCTCATCATCATTTCTACTGGAGTAATTGGCTTTATTCTAGTAAAACGATGATTTATTACAATATGAGCTTTATCCAACATTTCCACTATTCTTTCAAACTCTTTCTCTTCTAAATCTCCAGATTCTACTGATTTTTGACAAGCGGTATTCAGTCTATTTAAAACAATATCTACAGCTTTAATTGTCTGAATCTCTGGAATTACATCTTTATATACTCTGTACAATTCATTCAAATAATCAACAGCTTTATCAATATCTTTTCTCACTGAACCATATACACTGAAAGCAATACTTTCTTCTTTACTTAAAAGTGTAAAAAATCTCTTCTTAGCTACACGATAAGCAGCAATATAACCAACTGTAACTTCCCATGCTTTTGTAACTTGATAAATCAAATATCTTCTGACTAGCCAATCGAATAATGGATAATTAGAAAGGATTTCTATCAATGCAAATGGTTTTATTCTTTTTACTATTTCATCCCACTGTTTCATACAATTATCATCATCTTGATGTAATAACAAACGATCTTGAACTGTAGAATTTTCTTCTAATAATATTAATAAAGCTGGTTTTGATAACAAACCATCAATATTCTGTTTCCAATATCTATTTAATAATAATAATAATAATAATATAAAAAATACACTGCTCTTACTGTATTTAAGAATTTCTTTCTTGCCACTCCAACTGCATCAACATCAGTTGCAGAAAGATCTTTAATATTTGATTTATATCGCAACTAACAAATAAATTACAAACATCTATATATACTCTTCTATGTGCAGCTGTTTTATGATCATCTTTTCTAAGTTTTGGATATTCTTCAGATAAATCTGGAATAAATGACCAAACAGAATCCCAATTAGCAAATATACACAATTTCTTTTGCTACTTAAAATAAATAATAAGAATTTTATACCAATAAGTTTTGAACTCTTCCTTTTATTCTATCATAATACTGTCTCATTACTCCATTGTAGATTTCTTGTTCAAATACTGGTGATCTTGTCATACCCAATGCTTTTACAATTAATCCACTAGTTGAACCATTCACAAATGTTGTTAAAAATGCTATTCCACCAACAAAAAACACGTATTTCTTTTCAATATCCTATTCATATTACATTAATTACATATACTCTATCAATATCATCTTGATGTGCTACTACTAAAGCTAAAACCAATGATATTGCTCCTCTTAAACCAGAATATGATATTACTATTGCTTCTCTCCAATTCATACCATAACCAAACTTAGATAACGGATAACTATACAATCAATAAATATTTATATACTAAAGAAAACCAATCATTGCGAATCTCACTACATTTATAAATAAAAAGAATAGTATCAGATATAACCAATCATAACCATCTATCGATTCATCTAAAAATGATTGTTTCATTATAATTGCACCTGTTATTACAAATATCACTGTATTAGCCATATATGAAAACACTTCCCAAAAATGATTCATTATTTTCTCTTCATCACTTTTCATTGATTCAAAACTACTCAATACTATACCATAAGTTACCAATGTTATTACTCCACTAACTTCACAGTAATATTCACTTATATAAAATGACATATATGTTAAAACAACTGTTAATACTACTTGACAGATTGAATCTCGGATTGTTGACATTAATATATAACAAATCAATCCTGTTAATAAACCAATTACTCCTCCTCCTAATGCTAACTGAAAGAATGTTCCTATTGCTTCACCTACACTTGAATCAATACCTTTAAAAAAAGTGAAAAATACTTGAAAACCAACCATTGCTGTTCCATCATTCAATAATGATTCACCTTCTACTAATAAATTAAGCTGATGAGGTGCACCTAGTTCGTGCAATAACGATACAACTGCTACTGGATCTGTTGCACTGATTATTGAACCAAATGTAAAAGCACAATACCAGTTCCAATTATAAGGAAAGACATAATGAGCATAGATTGCTACAAATACCAACGTAAATACAACACCAGGACCAGCTAATATTAAGATCTAATTATAGAATAATCACTTATACTTGAACGAAAGACTTATTCATTGTATGATAGTCAGCATTAATGGCACTATCAAATATTAATGGAGGTATGAATATATATAGAATCAAATGAGGATTCATATGACGCCAGATATCGAGATTCCTCTCGATAACCCTAATATTATAGCAAGATTCATATACTCTGATCCCTCGGCAATAGCACTGTATACTATTCCCACTAAAAATAACACGACAGTGTATGGAACAGGAATTATCTTACCATAAACCTTTATAAGTATTCCTATGAACAGTGCTATAAAGAAAAATATAGCAGATTCAGCACCACTTAGCTCTGCAGACATTGCTGATTCATCAAAAATCTAAACACGATCTGAGCTTTGCTCATAATAAGATTTTTGAGATTGTGTAATAACAACATTCTGCATATATTTATAACACAAACATGGTAATATTGCGTTAATTAAATTACTATCAGTTAGATATTTAGGTAATTATGAAAGTGATTCATAATTTAAGGTTCATTATATATAGTGTGTATTTCATGTATGTATAATTATCCCAAAGCAATTTTAATTCTGCAGGATGTAATAATACATATTTTGAAACATATATGACCATTTGTGGTAGAAATATAACTTTAGAGAATATGAATAAATCTATATCCATTTCAAAAAGCAGAACTATCCAAATTTACTTGAATTGAATAGTAAATTAGTTTATTTTATGAAGAAAATTAATAATGTATTGTTTGTGATATAACCTTTTTTTTATTCAATAAGAAAGATAAAGATCGAAATTTCTCATTTAAGCTTCAAAACACTAGTAAATAAACAGCAATTATATATCCCTCATACATTAAATCAAATATCTAATTCTCAGTCAAAATAATGTAGATAATTATGATAAGTCAAAATACCAAAATCCAAAATTATAAAATGTATTTTGGTATAATAGAATCTATAAGAGGTATTTCATGTTTATTAATTGTTTTGTATCATTTTTCTTCAAAAAATGTGACAAATGGATTTTTAGGTGTAGATCAATTCTTTGTAATATCAGGTTTTTTAATCATATTCTCAATTCACCATAATGACAGTAAATCTTTTAATGTTATAAATTATATGAATAAAAGAGTGAAAAGAATATTGCCATTGAAGTGTGTTGTACTATTTTATGTTTTACTACTTGATAAATATTATTTTAAAGAAACAATTACAGATTTAGAATTGGATAGTATTACAGCTTTTTTATTCTATTTCAATTTCAAACTAATTAAAGACAATAACAACTATTTTTCATCTCCTTCTATAAATTTAATATTGAATTTTTGGTCATTGTCTGTTGAGGAACAATACTACTTATATGTATTAGTTATATCATTCATAACAATAGAAATTTCAAATACTTCTTCAATATTATTCCATGCAACTGCTCTATTGATATCTTTTGCATTATTTATTTTTTACTTCAATAAAGATTATGTTTTTTCATTTTATAGTATATACACAAGAATATGGGAGTTTAGCTGTGGCTCATTGATATATTATTATGATTTTAAATTTACCAATGAAATATGTGTAAATATATTGTTCTTTTTCCAATTATTATTTGTATTTTCTAAAGTAAATGGATGTATATGTTTTATAATAATAAATGTAATTACATATTTTCAACTTAGTTATTCTAAGAATAATGAAGGTTGTTTATTCTCTAATAATATCATTAGATTTGTTGGACGAATATCATACTCAATCTATCTTATCCATTATTCAAATATTCACATATTTCCTATTAAATATGCAGTATTAGCTATATTTGTTGGTAGTGTATTAATGTATTATGTAGTAGAAAAGCCAGCTAGAGATAATCTAAGTGCATCATATATAGTTTTTTTATATATACTTTGTTTCTTATTCTATCATAGACTATACAATAAGGATAATAGATTCTCTATACAAAAAAATATAGATAAATTATTTATAAAGGATATGTGTTCTTATGATGTAATTGATAAGTTACACTTATCAAAATATAAAGTGTTATTATTAGGTGATTCTCATGTATTACATTATATTAGAGCTGTTTATGATAATAAAAAAGAAGTTGAAGTTTATCATTCCTATTTCATAAATACCAATATGCAGAAAGGTAAATATGATGATATAAAATACTTATTGAAATATACATTTGATATAATTGTGTTAGGATTTTGGCAAGAATTAAATAGAAAGTCTACATATGAAGATAGTATTTTTCATTTAATAAATGAAATACAAAATATTACAAATAATATACTAGTCATTTCAGATAATCCATTTTTGTTTCTTGAGCCTAATAATTGTTTATATACTTCAAAATTCTGTTATGGAATTGTAGATGTTAATTGCTCAATAGTGAAAGCATATAATATATCAAAGTATACTTATCCTAACAAATTAAATGTATATGATTATAGTATCGAAAAATATACTGTTAAAGGTAATAAATGTCTATTTGAAATAAATGATATTCCAATATATAGAGATCACTATCACCTATCTGGAGGTTTTGTAGAAAAACTATTAATGAAAGAAATTCACAAAATTTTGAATAGAATAATGAAGAAAGATATATGGAAAAATGAAAGAATAACAAGTGTTATTTTTCATTGTTTGGAAAAAGATCATAATATATATAAAAGTGATTGTATAAATAATAACTATAAAATAAGATCTTATAATTATAACTATAGTTAGTTGATATAGATATGATACTATTATTTATTTCTTTATTATGCTGTATATTTTTCCCATTATGCTATGGATTATTTATTCAAACAGATCAAAAAAATGATTTTAGCTGGAAATATAAATTGAATAACATAAGTGTATGTTTGTTTTTACCAAGCGCAGTAGATGATTTTCCATTTGTACAAGGCATTATAAGTAGTGTTGATACATTTTGGCCTAAAGGAATAGGCAAAAAGATACATTGGATTGACAATTTTAATGGAGTATTACCCTTTAATTACTCAAATGATTGGACAATAATTAGAGCATCAACACCTGATATAAAAGTGGCAATAATGAAACAACAATACAATTCTTACTCTTCATATAAGTATTGCATACCTAACGAATTTATTGCTATGATCGACTCTGATTCACCTTTTATGTCTTATGCAAAATATAATATTTTATTTGATACAAATAGAAGACCGTTTATTCTATATACTTTGAAGTTTAGAGACTCAAGGTGGGATCCAAGGCAAATACTAAAGTCAAATAATTCAGATTGGGGAGATGTTATGTTTACATATCCTATTATTGTTAAAACTAAACATGTAGAAGAGACATGGAATTACATTGAAAAAGTTCATAATTCAACATTAGTGAAATTAATGGAAGAGTATGTATTTGGGCAATTTGGTACATTTTTGGAGTATATACACATAATGAAGTATGAAAACCAATATTCGTTGATAAATGCAGAAGAAAAACCCTTTCCAACTAGATGCACTATTCATTTACCTTATTCATATGTTCATGTTAATTTTGGGAAAATTCAGGGAATAAATGTTCTAAAACATATAGATGTAGTTCAAATGAATAAAGTGATTAATTATTTAATTGAACAAGGAATATGTGCTGAAAATAGAAAAAAATGTAAAAATTTTGATGAGAAGAAATTTAAAAAGAATTCTTATACAATTGAGACAAGATATAAAAACTATTATTCTAATTTAGTATCACAATAAAGTGTTTTTTCTGATATGATTGTGTGTTAGTTAAGAATTTAGATAATGTTATTTTCTGATTTTATATATTATTATTATGGATATAAGACACTTTTGAAATGTAATGAAGTTGATTTAATTGAAACTGCTAAAAGAGAAGGAAGTATAATAGTATCTAATTCATATATAGAACTAAAAAATATTTGTTTTCAGTCTGTAAAATATAATCTAACGATAAGTGAGGGATTACAGAAATATATAGACAATGCGAAGAAGCTACTTAAAATGTATGATAATAAATTATATCATTCCAACATAATCAACATTACAAAACCTAAAAACACTGTAATACATTATTTAGATGAGTTGTTCTTTAAGTATGAATCGATAGGTTTAAAAAATATTCATAAATGTGGATTTGTTTTAGTTGCTGGTGGAATAGGTGAAAGATTAAATAACAACGATATAAAAGTATCTTTACCTATAGATCAAATAAGTGGATATAGTTATTTAAGACTATATTTTCGATATATAATGTCATATCAAAATATATCAGGGAAAATAATATATGTATGTATAATGACATCTGAATCAACTGATCTTATGATAAAACACTATCTGGAAGAGAATAGTTATTTTGGATTGTCTTATTCACAATTATTATATGTTAAACAAAGTAATGTGCCATCGTTTCATGATAGAAATTGTAAGTTACATTATAAGAATGGTAAAATAATAGGTAAGCCTCATGGTCATGGAGATATACACATATTGTTATTGAAAGTATATGAGATGTTATTCATTCATAGAACAAAATTTTAAAAAAATGGATTGAAAAAGGTATTAAGTATTTTATAATCTTTCAAGATACCAATTCTCTAGCTTACGAATCTGTACCGGCTTTGTTAGGTTGTAGTATAAACAATAATATTGATGTAAATTACTTGATTGTAAAGAGATATGAAGGAGAAAAAGCTTCAATATTATGTTCTTGTGAAGATAATGAAAGAAAATATAATGTAAGAGCAATTGATTACTCATTATTATCTGGATTATTAGGTGAAGATGTGAATAATAATAATGTAAATCAATCATATTATCCTGCTGCTAACGAATGTTATATGTTTCGACTTACTTAGTTACTTTAATACTCTAATAAAAACTGAAAAGGTTTTACCAGAATATATATTGTCAAGTAAATTTAATGAGTCTTTTAGACTGGAATCAGTGTTACAAGACTTTGCTATATTGACTGATGAGCGTGACAGGATTAGCAGTACATTTATGCCAAGATGGTTATGCTTTAATCCTGTAAAAGAAATATCAAATGTTAATGATTTTTATACTCCTGATGATGGTGAAAGAAAGGCAAATTTAAGAAGTAAAAAGAAATTCATTAAGCTTGGATGGAAAATAGGAGATAATATAGCAATACATATTGATCCAATAATTTGTTCAACAACTGAGATGATTAAAAGTCATTTTAATGGGATAATTGAAATTAATAATAACTCTAAATTAGTAATAGAAGGTAATGTATATATCAACAATATATATTTGAATGGATCACTGACTATAAAAGTGAAAAGCGGAGGGATATTGAAAATGAAAAATTTGTTTATCAATAACAAAGGAATATCATATGAAACTACTAATGAAGAATATTTTAAAAGGAAAGTAGTTACAAAAGGAGAATTAATATTAGAATATGGAGAAGGTACATATGAAGTGGATAAAATGTATTCAGTAGATTTAACTCTTAAATCTATGATGTGAAGTTTAATTACATATAATATGTTATTTATGCTTTAGTATTATAGATAATATTCAATTGACTTATTTTGAAAAAGAATTGATTATATTATGCGAAAGTATATCTATTGCTTTACTGTACTTATAATATTTGTCATCTTTTACAGAGCATATTATGGATTTGTTTATTTTAATTTTAAAGAGGATGTACACATTTATCAATATCTGTTTGTTACTTCATATTTTCACATTGATAATTACGGGAAACACAGTCTTCATGAATATAAAACATGGATTGATAAATTCTTTAGCCTAATAAACAGCTCTCTTGTTATTTTTACAGATAATAATAGATCATCAACATCTTTTGTTCCTTCGTTTGTTAATGCGTATAAATATGAATATAAATCAATATGGGATGTGAAATGTATTAAGAAATATAAAAATGATTATTTTGATCAACATAAAATAGATATAGAAAAATATCATCATAATCCAGATATTTATGCTATATGGAATTGCAAAATATGTTTCTTACAAACTGCAGCAAATGATATACCTAGCAAACTATATATATGGATTGATATCGGGACATTTAGAGATCCTATACCATTTAATTCAATTCCATCACTTAAAGCTATAAATATGTTGATGAGTTTTAAATCAATGTTTTTCTTTACTGTGTATAATCAATCATTTTCATTGAAGAATAAAACAAATTTAGTAGTTAGAGACTGGATAGAAGGAACTTGTTTTGGAGGAACTAAAGAATCAATTCAACAATACTATAAAATATTTTGGAAACTGCATGATTATTTTTTGAATAGAAAACAGTTCATTGGTAAAGATCAAACTTTATACAATACAATGGCATTATATATAACGAATGTGACATTAATAAGAGTTCACAATCTAAACTTGTGTATGGGAAATAATTGGTGGAGATTTCAATGTTTTTTAGGTGGATTGAATTTAGATTTGCTAAAAAGAATAAATATTAATGATTACATTATTTAATAATTTACTATTTCCAAATCAAATTCACAAAAGTAAATTACTTATGTCAAATTGTGCATCAATTTATTTGTTAATGTTTTGTAATTGTAAAATATGTTTAATAGGTAAAACTGTAAATATTTAGACTGAAAAAGAAAATAATAAAGCTTGAGAGCTTGATTTTAAAAAAGTATATTTTTATGTAATGAAAAGAAATATTAAATCAAAAAACCATATTATGTGTATGGATCAAATATTATCTAGTAATTACACAGTAGAGATAGAAGGAATATATATAATCGTCTAAAAGAGTCATGTATTTAAAATTCAAATACATAGTATACATATATGTTTTACTTTTTTTGTTCATAATCATTTATATCTATAAATTTTCTATTCAACAGATTACAAATAAAATCTTAGCAAACTCTCATAATAGTGGTTTTTATCTTTTTATTTTCAACTTCCATTGGATAAAATATGAAAGTTATGAATTTATTAGGGATATATATATCCCATATGTCAAAAAACATTTCATCACAAATGTAAATTTGTGTTTTATGGACCAAATGTTTCAGATAAATATCCAATAAGGTCAAACGGTTTAAATGAAGCAGGACATTATTCTTATTACACAATTGTTAAAGCCTTTTATCAGGAAAAGATAAATTACAATGGTTATTTTCTTCTTAATGATGATAGTTTTTTTGATCCAATTGTGTATTATAAAAAAGGGTACAATTTAACAAAGCCGGTAATTGAAGGAATTGTTTTAGAAGAAAAACCATTATCTAAATGGTTTTGGCCTGGAGTGATAAATTATAGAGGAATAACATTTAGACAAGCATATTTGAATATGCGTGAGAATGTATGTGAAAAGAAATCGTTATATGGGTCAAAGTATTCAAATTCAAGATTGTGCAAATTCAATATAAGAGTAAATATATGCGGATATGCCGATTTTATATATATTCCGCAAAAATATATTAAAGATTATGTTTATCTATTAGATTTAGCATTTAGAGAAGGAATGTTTTTGGAAATTGCTTTAAATACTGTTGCATATATGTTTGACTATATAGAATTAGGTAAAAAGTGTTATTCTGTAAATGAAATAGGTAATTGTCCACATATTCATCCAGTAAAATATTCATTTTCAGAGAATAGAGAAAAGGTGAGGAAATATATAAATAAAACTCTTTCATGATTGAATATTTGTCTTTTAGGAAATGTATAATTATTTTTTCATTTTTATTTGTAATTGTTGTGATTATAGTAAGAATTAATTTTACATACAAATCTAAATCAAAAACATTTTTGGTAATTTTTAATTATCATTGGAATAATTATATCAGTTATCCATTCATTAATGATTATTATGTTCCTTATCTTAAAAAAACGTTAAAATATCCAATTGATGTTGTATTTTATGGACCTGAAGAATCGAAGATATTTCCTATAAAAAGTAACTTTTTGACACAGAATGGATGGTATTCGTATTATACACTATGCGTAGCATACAAAAGCAGAAATAAAGATTATGATGGGTATTTCTTTATTAACGATGATGGATTCTTTGATCCATATTTATTTTACCAAAAATTCAACTTAAGTTATCCAGTGTTAGATGAATTACAAGTGAAAGAGATTAATGGAACTTGGAATTGGAAAGATTTTCGTAGTTATACTAATATTACATTTCATAATGCATCAGATAGATTTATAAACTATGTTTGTAATATTAGCAAATATAAAGATAACAGAATATGTAAATTTCCCAATAATTTGCTGCTAACAGGTTTAGCTGATTTCTTTTATATTCCATCAAAGTTTATAAAAGAATATGTAATACTATTAGAAAAAGCATATAGAATAGGTATGTTTCTTGAAATGGCAGTTTATTCTGTAGCTTATATGTTTGATTATGTAGAAATGGAAAAGAAGTGTTTTTCTGCTGATTTATTGGGAAAGTGTATTTTTGTTCATCCTGTGAAATACTCGAATTTTGAAAATCAGAAAAAATCTAAATTGTATATTGATAAAACTATATCTTGTAATTAACAATACTATTAATTACTTTTTTCGATTTATTTAATATGCTATTTTCTATTCTACTTAAATTATTTTTCACTAATATTGAATCTGGACAGTGTTGCTTTGTACCTTCATTGAAATGCCTTGTGTGTCTTGTAAAAGCAATGTCAGATGAAAGATATTCTGATAAAACATAACGATTTGAAATTGAATTGTGTATTTCTGTTGCTACAAAAGCACTAGTATTCAACATTATATACTTATGAACAAAACCATCTTTTGTAGGACAATAACTCTTTATGGAAAATATATCTACGTCTGGTAAAACAATTGTTGTATTTTTGTCTAATTTATCAGGAAGATCATATTCTGTTTTATAAAAGAATGAATGTAAATAATAAAACTCTCGTTTAGGAATTGATTGAACTAATTCATCGTAGTTATTAGCTTTTACAGGCCATAAGATTTCATCTAAATCTAAGAATAACATGTGATTTGTTTCAGTTTTATACTCATTAAAGCAATGATTTAGTTTAAATTGAATGAGATGATATGATTCTCCATCTCTTTTACTTTCTTTTTCTTTAAGAAAACTATCTAGTTTAAATTTATAAATATCTGCAATTCCTAAATTGCTATAATATCTTAATATCTGTTTCACTCTTTCAGAAGAAGAATGATAATAGAATACCATCTTAGTTACTCCAAAATGTATATTAGACTCTATTAATTCTACTAACATTAAAGGTCTATCAAAATTTGACATTACTGCGTAACAAGAAACAAATCTATGCCTTTTATCTCTTTTGGATATTGGAACAGTGATAGTAAAATTATTTAAAACTAAACTCTTTGGAGTTTCATTATTTTTGACAGAAATTTCCATTAAATTAAAAATTGATCCACCATGATATACGAAGGTTGGATTGCACTTCTCTTCATATGAATTATATTTCACAATACATTTATTAAATACTATATTATTATCGGAAGAGAATACACAAACTTTTATCTTATTCTCATAATCAACATATTGAACAGATGTTATATACCTCCTATCATCAAATTTGTAAGTATTCAATTCTCTCATAAAGTCTATATTATCTTCATATTGATTATATTTAAATATAGAAAATGATATAACAATAAATATAATAATTATACTAATATTAATTATTTTCATAGCATTATAATTATAGCTTATATACTCCTCTTTCATAGTAAGTGTCAATCCTACATTTATGAGGTTTTATATTTCCTTTATGATAAGCTTCTGTGTAGTTTACATGAAATTGATTAAGAAATTTTTCACTTAGTATTTTGGTAAAGAATAAGCTTAAATGATTAATATCCTTATATATTGGCATAGAATACTTCATAAAGTAACACATCTTTTCATTTTCACATATATATTTATTCATATCAACATACCTAATTCTTTTATTCTTAATAATAGGTAACTTATTTATTGTACAATTAATACCAACAATACTATAACACTTTTCAATACTGCTATTCTTAGAATATAAGCAAGTTGAAGGATCAATAGTATGTTGAGGTGTATCTTGAATAATATAAATGATATTTGTATAATTCAATAACATATTCATATATTTACAGAATATTTCTTTATACTTTTCAGAAATAAATTCTATTACCAAATAAGATACAACAATATATGAGATGTGGTGAAACTGGTTTAAAAACTTAGTCAAATCATTCAAATTTCTATTAAATATATGATATTCTCTATGGTATAATTGAACAGGAACATAATTATTCTTCATGGCATATGGTATAATAGAATTATACCATTGTTCTCCATGTGAATCTGTCAATAATAATATTATTTTTTCTTCATTAATTTGACTTAAAACAGTTTTATCCAAAAAAGGACAGATACTATTATCCATCATTTCAACTTGTTTACTCCACTCATCATAAATGTCATTTGAACTGTATTTCAATACCTTCATTCCTACTTTGAAATTAGAGATGTTGTTATTATTTCTTTTTATTAATAATATCAAAAGAACAAGTAATGAAAAATGAATAATTAAAATGACAATTAACTGTTGATTTATTCTATTCAATTTATTTCTTATCGGAATTTCATAAAATTTAGTAATAAGAAAAGAAATGATACATGTAAATAGAAAACAGAACAGTATAGCATTTGATTCATTTTTCAATTCTTTCATATAATAAATGACAATATAATGAAATAAATAGAAAGAATATGATATATTTCCTAATTGTATAAATATTCTGGATGAATATATAAATCCATTTTCCTCACAACTTAATATTAAAGTAAAAAATAATATAGGAATAACTGAAAATGATGGTGTTATTCGTTCAATATTCTTTAGAAAAAATAATGATATAGAAATAACTATTAATATGTTACTGTGTATATTCTTTACATTTACTAAAGGATATAATTTCATTACAATTATTCCCATTAAAAACTCCCATATTCTAGACATTGTGGAAAAATAAGAGTATGGATTATTAACAATACATAAATAAACAGAATAACAGAAACTACAGACAATAGTCAGCATAAGAATTGATGAAAACCTAATTAGAGTTTTAAAAACTAATGGAAATACTAGATAGAATTGATCTTCTACAGACAATGACCAATAATGTAATACAATTGATTTCTTTTCATTTTGAGATAAATAATCCGTTGATGAAAAAATGAACCTATAATTTGATAATGATAAATCAGAAAATAAAATATCCATATATAATTTGTTTCTATACAACATATTCATTTTATTAATTATAAAAATCGAAGATAATAATACAATGAATGATACTGGTATTAATCTTATAACTCTATGAAAATAATACATCACACAATTTGTATTTTTACTTTTCAATGATCTACAATTTACATACCCAGATATAAGAAAAAAAATATCTACTCCTATAAACCCAGAGTGTAAATATTCATAATTATAATGATAAATAAAAACAGCTATAAGAGAAATACCTCTTATAACTTGAATGTCATTTCTGAATTTAGCCATAATACTATTTTGCAGCATTGATGAAAATATTTGGTTTATTCACTATTTTTATTTTACATCCTTCTCTTCTTACATTTATTTAAGCTTATGTGTATTAATGTCAAACTGGTTAGAATAATATTTTATATACACATTTCATCACCACCTTTATCAAAAGTACATTGCATTCCTCTTATTTCATTAGAAAAAATAAATAATTATCAAGCTTCGGGCTTGAAGAATTATATTTTTAAATACAATTTTCTATATATTCTTTAAATGATAGTTAATGTATTCCTTGTATTTTTTCTTCCTAATTTCACTGCCATGCCATAGTCCATGTAAATATGAGTGAACAATCGGAGGAATAGTTCCATCAAAATTATATAGATAATTATTCATCGGTGTAAAATTATCTTTTGTAAAAGGAATGGGATAATGTAACAATAATGCATATCCATAACCATGTTTTTTCAAATATATATTATATTTGAATTTTGTAGTATAAACATAATAATTCAAAATCCCCTGATCATTAGTAATTTTAATTGTTCTATTCATAAAATCACAAAAATCACTTATGAAATATTTTATTTCAGTTGAAGAACCAATAATCTGTCCAGCATTTATAATTGGCATTTT
This sequence comes from Proteromonas lacertae, assembly GCA_002245135.1. Taxonomy (NCBI): domain Eukaryota; class Bigyra; order Opalinata; family Proteromonadidae; genus Proteromonas; species Proteromonas lacertae. The sequence goes on from NGBS01001183.1 coordinate 71,601, forward strand.
GAGAATATTATCATGTGGATTGTATGGTTTTATCCACCTAAGGTTATAATCATCTGCAAAGAAACCATATTTATTATTTCTATAATATACTTCTTGTTGTAAATATACTCCATTTCCTTTATAGAATGTGAAAGGGTCTTTTTGAAACATAATATCTCGTATATCACATAATAATATGGAATTATATCTATAACCATACTTCTTAATCCAAGCATTGATCAGAAAGAAACGAATAGTTACATAAAATATTTTATCATTCTTACTCAAAAATGTTGGTATTAATTGCGTTAATTCATCGTAGGTAATAGGGTATAGTTTATGATTTGATTGATAATAAGGATAAACATCTAATAATTCAATTCCAATCACCTTACCTTTCGTAAATATGTCTTTAGAAAAAGAAATAGTTTCATTATCACTAAAAAGTAATAAAAAGGAATAAGGTGATACTCTTTTTAGAGTTATGAAAAAACCTTTCAGACTATCTTTTGAATAACCTAAACAAAATGCTATTACTATATTACTAAATGTATTATATTTGAATAAATAATTCAAAACTATTAATAATACAGTAAATAAAAAGAGTGCGAATAAAGAAAAAGATAAAATAGTCATTATTTATCTACAACATAAAATATAAGATTTCGCATTCAATAGTTTTTTTATGAAGAAACAAAACATAGATTCGATCTAAACATAATTTATATAATTTTTGGAAACTATTAGTTTATGAAACATTCGAAATCTAATTAACTGAATTAGCTTGTAGGTTACGTATGAAGCTAAGACTATTTTTATAATTAAGAGACACAAAGATGCATAAGAATATCTAATTAGAATAGTAGAAAACCCTCTACAAACCCCATGCTCAATCGATTCATCACTTTCTCAAATGTAATATACCAAACAAAAACAATGCTTAATCTCTATATAATTTCATTTGCGTTTTTTATTATCCTTATACTTTATTTTTATTTCTATAAATTAAACTATGGAGAAGCTTTATCAATTGTAAGCGGATCAACTTTGTCTGATTGGATAAAATGTCATAAACAATTTTATTCAATGATAAATTATCAAACAGTTAAACCAAAGATGGTTGTAATTGTTATAAGCGAAGCTAATAACACTAATAATACTATAATCATGAGAAATAATGTTAAGTATTCATTATGCTTTAGAAGAGGAAAACACAATCAAGCTGATAATAGAAATTATGGTATTAAAAGAACAACTTCTAAATATGTTACAGTTATTGATAGCGATGACTATATATCAAAGTATGCAATAAAAATTATATTATCTTATTTCAATAAATATGATAATGATTTATTGTTAAATGTTGCATATAACAGAATTGATTTTTATAATACTACTTTTAACCCAAAGAGGATAGAAACATACACCCTTCCTTATACTCCGGAATTTATTTCACAATATTTCAAACAAAGAAGGAATCAAATCATTCATTGTTGTTTATTTATTTCTAAAATTTTTCATCAATCTTTTTTATCAGTCAAAAGAGATATAATTATAAAAAATCTATACAATGAAAGTTGGATTTATTATAGAGGAGAAGATAGTGAAATATGGGATAGGATGGTTTCTATGGGTTATAGAGCAAAATTGAATAATTTTCCTATCAGTGAATATGTTCAAAACAAAAAATGTTATGTTTGAAGATGTATTAGTTACAGATTATAAAAATCATGTTGACATCACAGCTAATAGGATTTATAAATGATTGAACATTTTCAAACACAGCATTTGACAGTAAATGAAATTATTGCACTTAAACTTGGAGAATAAAAATAAACAGGTTTTACTCATCAAAAATAATATGATAAATCTAGTATAGATATTTACTATTTATTTTAAAATTATATTGATGATGTTTGATAAAAAACTTGAATCAATAAAACGAACATATTATTTTAATATTTGGGAATCACTTTTTTATTTTATTTTTAATTGAGTGATATATTATTTCTATGTCAATAGTTCCACCATCTGCTAAATGGTTAGAGGTAAGAGCTGCATTGGAAAGTGCTTTTGCTATAACTGAGCCTTATGAAAAGAAAGTATTTATACATTCATTAATTATGATTGTTAGAAAGAGGCAATACAAAAGTTTCGTGATAATTTTAGTAGTTTCAACCAGACTGATATAAGTGAGATGGTGCATTTCATATTCAACAGTTTGAATAATATAACGATAACTCTAGACAGTGAATCACCCAACTTTTTGGCCAGATTGTATTTTAATATAGATTATAATATGTAGAATACTAGTAGAGACTCTAATCCGTATGCATTTCGCTACATATTTGAAAGAAAACACAAAAAATCTTCTCGATTTATATTTTCATCTTATGGAGAATGATGCTGAATCTATAGCCATATTAGTCCTTCCCAAAATCTTTGAGATTATTAAAGCATCTACTGATAATTCAGACTCATTATATTCCTACTTAGAATTATTCCTAAAAATATTTATATCTCATTATAAGAATTTCAATGATACTGTGAATTACATTTTCAATTTTCAATATTTTACAGACAAAAAGAGTGAAATACTTGACTTTTATAATCAAGCCAATAGAATATCAACACAAGTAAAACAATTAAGTGTACAGCTAGAGAATTTGAAGAATAATCCACAATTAGTTGTTTCATCTTCAAGCCATAACTACGATAATGATACATTGGCCTCAACATCTGATCAAAAGATGAAAGATCCTGTTGCTATTCAAACCAGAATACAAGAATTACAAAAGGATCAAAGAAGAGCAGCTGAATCACTTAGAAAAGCAGTAGAAGAAGTAAAAGATACACGATGTATTGTTGGTTCAAAATCATTTAGAGTTACACAAGAATTGCCTTTATTGGTGTTAATTGTTGAACAAAAATATTTGGCTCGTTCTTCCATCAAACTTATGTTTGAAGAAGCTTTAAAAGATATGGTGAATGCATTGAATGTTCAAGTTCCAGAAATTGCTAGGTATTGTTTTAGAAAGAAATTTGCTGATTATGTAGAATGTAATGTATATTATTGTTTTTTTTAATTATATAGACAAGTTCTTTATCATTTCTAAGTTGTTTAATACCAAAACATCCTGATTTTCTACTTAGTTATGGTAAAACGATAATTGAAAACTTAGTTCACTTATTAAAAATTGCATTACCTGATGCTCATGGTGTTAGACGTCATTTAATCGTAGCACTTCGTCATATTATAACAAATGAGAAATATCGTCAATTTTATCGTCCTCATTTAGATATATTATTAGATGAAAATACTTTGTTAGGAAATAGTAAAACGGTACTTACTCAAAACAGAAGTGTTGCTTATTCGTATCTTAGTGAAATTGTTCACTATTTTCGTCTATGTTTCAATATAAGCCAAATAAAGAAGATAATTACCATATTTAGCTGTAATTTACATGACCCATCATTACCAATTATTACACAAACAAATGCTGCTAAATTACTGATGAATATGATTGAACCAATATGTAAAATATCTGATATTGATATAAATGAGAAAAATAAATATATAGCTCAACTATTAGCAACAATAGTCGAGAAATTCAAAACATTAGTTGATTATTTACCAAAAGTGGTAGAATCCGAGAAATATAGAAGTGAACATTTATCTACACAAAATCCAATACCTCCACCAATACCAATAGCTTCAAATGGAACAGATTTACCCGAAAACCTTCCCAAGCCACCCGAACCTGAACATAAATACACAGATGTTGAAATATTTGAGTTAAAACATAGTATAATACCATCAGGATATGGAGTATATATATCACAAACAGAAATAGTTGATTATGTTCGTGATATAAGGAGTTTAATTAGAGTTTTATTCATGGGATTAAAGACATTATTATGGTGTTTATCAAGCAAATCGTCAAGCCAAAGAAATGTTGGTGATAGTAATATCCAAGAGTTTGATGAGAATATTTTAAGGCTAGTATCATCCTTTACACGATGTAGTTTTATATTATTACCAACATTGTTCAATTCAAAAGATATTAATCCATTAGAAAAAGATGATTTAATCAGACATTTTACAGAAGTATACACTGTAATTAATCCAATCCATGTGAATGAAGTATTTTCAGAGTTAATGCCTATAATATTCGATTCAATAATGAAGGAGAATTTCTTAATATCTTTCTGTAAGAAATTAGCATGGAGTGATAAACTAACAAAAGAATTTTGCACACTTTTTATTAAGTATTTTATGGATAATATTAGTTACTTGGGTGATTCAGAAAAAGGAAAAATATTGAATAAAATCTTTCAATTATGTGTTTTAACTCCATTACCTTATTATACCAATAATATAATGATTATACACGAATATATGATAGAATTCTTATATGAATGCTTGAATTCTACTACAGTTTATAATGATAGTTATTATTTTATGTTCCAAGTATTATCATTATTTAAGAATATGTCAAGACAAGGATTTGAAAACAGTCAGAAAGATTTATCATCCATATCCAATGCAATTATATTATCATTATTACGAATGCAACATAATTGTTCAACTGCTGATATTAATTTCATGATATTAGATTTATTATTAACATCACCCAATAGACTACCACATGCTGTTAATCAAATACAATTATTATTTGAACCACTGGTTTTATCATTGAAATCTGATTATGATTCTATTATTCTTGGATTGAAAACAATTGATTTATGGATTGATAGTTATACTTCTGATTTTATGTCTCCTTTATTACGTAGAGAACCAATTGCAACAACGTTAATGACTGCTTTATCAGATATATTACACAAATATGACCAACCAAAGATTATTACATTTATTATGAAGTTGTATGGAAAGTTGGCAGGTAAATCAAGACAGTATTTACAACAATTACCTTCATTATCATATAAGAAGGAATATACTAATACATTCATTATTGCTACAAGATATGACAATAATAGTGATAATAACAATAAAGCTTTATTAATACCATTAGATTATTCAATAGAAAAGTGTTATAAAACAGTTGAGAAATATATAGTACCAATTCGTAAAGTAAAACATCATGTTTATGATGGTTCAGTAGTAGATACAATATTCCAAAATAACTATACGATTTATACATTTAAATATCAAACATTGCAGTTTGTAGAGTTAATATTATCAAGATTATTATCCTCAGAACAATGTGATATAAATACTGATATAATATTGCATAGAAAGAATAAATATAAGTCAATACCAATACTCAATACTACTCCATTAAATGATGTTGATGGCAATATGTGTAGACTATATAATCTATTGTTATTATTATCAAGTGATAAAGATATGAATCTATTAGCAATGAATCTTATTAAGAATTGGACAAGACACTTGTTTTTGGTGTATTTGACATATTTAACAGAGACAAACAGTACAAATGCATATTTCAACTTTGTTAATAAATATCTCTTCTATTCAATTAAAGAAGAAAAACCAAAAGCTTATGGAATTACTAGTTTATACCATAAACCAGATTTATTTGCTAAATCTCAATTATTACAACCATTTTATGCATATTCTCCTTATTGTTCTGAATCTAATGTTGAATATTTATCCGTTTTGGTGTTTAATGATTCGTTAGTTGATAATTTGACAATGGATAATCCAGATACAGTTAATTCAATTATATCAATAATAGAGTATATGAATGAAATGATGAATGTATTATGTCCAAATAAACCTATGTTATATTTCTTACATTATTATGAAGATTTAACATCTAAATTATTATCAATTTATACAACTGATTGGAGAAAATTATGGGCTATAGTGTTGGTGATTAAGAAATTAATAGAAATATTACCAGTTATTTATTCGTTACGTTATTGTCCATTCTTGTTTAGATATTTATTTGATACTTTAGGAGGTGTACAATCTGAAGCAAATCCTTTTATTAAACAACCATTATTTGATACTATTATAATGTTATATAATAAAGTTAAAAATACAAATATAACCAATTTAGAGAATGAATTTAAAGATGAATATATTCAACAACAACAACAACAACAAGGAGCTAATGAAAAGAGTTATTTCTTAGATAATAAAGTCTTATTAGATGATCTAATTCAATTATGTATAATCCAATTATTAAAAGAAGTAGAACCATCTAGAGAAATATCACAGAAAATAATCTATGATATATATTCATCAGGGATAGTGAATTGGGAAATTCATGTATCATTTTACTGTGAAAAATTCTCTACTTTATGTTCTCATATGAGATTAAATTGGTCACAAACATCCATATATTTGAAAGTAGCTTTATTAAATTCAATAAACTTCATGTACAAATATTTCTTCAATTCTTTTAAAACTCGTTTCTTGAAAGATGTTACTGCAATTTTAGATGAGAGTATAAATGATACAATGACTTATATACCTGATATGACTGTTGCACAAGCTGAAATAATCAAGTCGAGTGTTAATCTAGTATCAAGCCAAACCACTATTTCAACATTAAGAGCTCCATTTGATTCGTTGATAATTATTGAACATAGAATACAAGTGTTATTATTAGCAGAACAAGTGATATTATATAACAAGTCAAAATTACCAGATTTCTTAAAGTTGTGCATTCCATCATTATCCAGTAGTAATAAGCAGATTATTATTATAACAAAGAGATTATTAGAATCAATAAAGAATATATTAAAAGAGAATAATCCACCACTTTCGAAAACTCTATTATCTGATACAATTACTCCATTATTGAGTAAATTAGTTGAACCAACAATAACTGTTCCATTATTAAAAGCATTACAACATTTATTAGAATTATTTAGTGAGTCGTTTAATCCAGGAATTGGTGAAAGATTATTACAACATTTAGATCGATTTGCTGCTACAATAACTACAATGTCTTCAACTCCATTGAATGGACCACAACAGCAACCAAATCAACCTCAAATACCTCAACAACAACAGCAACAACAACAACAGAAGGAGTTAACTATTGGTGGAGGTACTGGTAAAGAAGATCCAGTTATTGTTGCTTCATTGATTGATTTATTCCACTTAATACCAGTCAATCCAGCAGCTTCTGTTAAATATGTTGATAAATTATTCAATACTGTGTGTCAATTGGAAAAGAACAATAGAAACACTTATTATAGATATCTAAATTCACCATATAGATTGCCATTAGTTCATATAATGAATAAATATGCATCTGAAGCTGTAGGATTGTTTTTGAATGAACAGAAGTTGAATTTGAATCAATGCGCTCCATTATTTTTCTCTGTTTTAGATCATCCAGAAGCTGTATCATTAAGAAATGAATTTCAAACACCAGCCAATTCAAAGAAAATAATAGAAATGATGCAAAACTTTTACTATAAGAAAATGAACTCTTATAACGAGACATATTACAATTTGTTACATATTATCTATATATTAACATTACATACACCAACCTGGTTAAAAAGTGAGATTAATATTGTTCAAGAGTTAATTAGATTATGGCAAGATCCAAAGTTATTATCATTTAAATCATTTTATCCAAATCCACCATTTCCTAAACTTGTATTGGATACATTTTTATTATTTGCACAAAATGATTCACCTGAATTGATAGTCACTTGGTTGTTTGAAATATGTAGATGTTTTACTCAAAGATCTTCTATTGATTATACTTATGTCATTGAATTTTTCAAAAATGTGGTGAGTAAGAAATATACTATTGATAAAAGAATTCATATACTGACATATTTCTTTACAAAATTATTACCCAATGAGAATTTAGATATATTAAAAACTGTTTCATTGAAATATATGGTTAATCCAATGGTAGCTTATGCATTGAGTAATCCAACTGAACAATCAGAAGAAATACAAACATCAGTCAAAGATTGCTTACCAATCATATTAAAGAATAAATTCACATCTACATTTAGTGATAGTTTAAAAGTAGAAATATTGAAATTCTGTACAATCTTATTAGAAAATATTCCACAGAAAATTGCAGCTGAACAAAAAGCATTAATTAAATATGCATGGGATCATCTTAAATCAGATGACACTGAGACTAAACACTATGCATTTGTAACTGTTTGTAGATTCTTTGAAGTTTATTATACTCCCTCTAAAATCATTAATCAAGTATATGTAGCAATGTTAAAGAGTTCTCAAGGTGAATGTAGAGATGTGTTGTGGAAAGGATTTACTATATTAATGCCTTTATTACCATTGAGATTTAAAACTGAGGAAAAGAATCAGTGTTTAGAAATTACAGGTAAGATTTTGAGAGATGAAATTAACAATGAAAATCCAAGATTGAATATATTTAGATTGTTAAATACATATCCAGATTTCTATTTTGATTGTAGAAAGATGATGATTGAAAGAATAATTGCCACTATTGTCATCTATTTAAGAAATCAACCATTTGAATCGAAGAAATTGTATATTGATATGACTAAATTAGTATTGGCTTATTTTGAGAAGAGTATTAAAGTAGAAAGAAAGAAAGATAAAAGTACTGAAGAAGCTGAAGCAAAGCCAACAATAGATACTAGTACAATTCCAATTCCACAAGATACAAAAATGGAAGAAGAAGATGAAGAAAAAGGAAAGAAAGAAAAAGAAGATGATGAAATAATCTATGTAGATGAAACGACTGTAGAATACTTCTACAGAAACGAAATGGAAAAAGAAAGAAATAAAGAAAATGGATATATAAAGACATTTTGTAATAAAGTTATCTGTCATATATTAAGTACATCTTATAGTGATCGATATTATGAAAGAGATCAAATACTTCATGAAGAATCATTAAAAGTGTTGGAAAACACATTAAAAATCTTCCCAAAGGTTAATATTGACTTTATTAATATTAAAGATCAAGAAAATCAATTAATACAAAATTGTTTTGTAACAATTCCAATTAATAATGTTGTAGCAGCAAAGGACGAAGAAGCAAAGAAATCTATTGCATTGAGATTGGCATATTTCAAGATTTTATCAATATTAATGTCTAACAAAGAATGTGATTTCTTTGTTAGACATTATAAAGAAATAATGGATTTTTATAAAATTCAGTTAGGTGTAATAAAGTTACAGAATTATGCTCCTATTCTACATAAATTCCATAGAATATTGTTCACTTTATTACCAATACATCCAACAGAAGTTGAAGGTTTTATTAATATTTTAACAGAATATATAACCAATTTGATCACTCCATCAAGTGAACCAAAGATTATACCATTACCTACAAATCCAAATGGTCATTCTCAACAACCATCTGCTTATGATAAAAATGATGTAAAGACTAATCGTTTTACTGTATTTCCTGCTTTATTGATATTGAAACATATATCTTTATATTGCCCTTCTTATGTGGATAGATTCGTTGAGACATTGATACATCTATCTAAAGGAGAAATTGATAAGTTTATATATGCACCAAATGGACCAATAATGCAACATAAAAATACCAAAATCAAATATCCATATGATGATTTTATAGATAAAAGTACTGAAATATATGAAGATTATAAATGTGAAGTATTAACTTCATTCCATATAATCATTGAATTAATTGGTAAAAGATTATTATATTTATCATCAGCATTTCGAAAGAAGTATTTAGATTTAATACAAATTACATTAAATAAGAATAAATTATCTTATATTGTTACGACTATATTAGATGTTATTTATGATTGGATATATCCATATAATGAACCAACAGTAGAAAGAGAAATATTATACAATTTTTGCACAAATGATAAACGTCAGTTATACTGTGATGAATTAATAGAATTAATCAAATCAATGAAAGTAATTACCAAATTAGCTTCAAGACTAGATATGCAACCAGCTAGTGCAAAATATTTGAATTTAATATATTATTATTGCACTGAACAAAAGGATGTTCCTGAGAATATAATGAAACAAATTATTATCCCATTAACATATTCATATACTGATATTAGATTGAAATTCTTAGATTTATATAATAAATATTGTAGTAAAGATCCATATGAAAGATTAATGTCAACATTGAATCTTCAGGATTCAGATACTTTAGCTCAAAGAAATTGGATTATTTTTACAGATGTAGTTTTATTGGATTTCTTACCAAAAGATAGTCAAATATTATTCCCACCTGCTCTAAGATTTGGTGCTGTATTGAATATTAACTCTAATGATATAAACACAAGCAATTTAATACGTAATGATGATAATAAAGAAAAAATAGTGAAGTTATTGAAAGATGAGAATTATTTTGTTAGTAATTGTAAGAGATTTTCATCTACAAATCTTATTGATATTTATTATACATTAATATCAATAGATCCATTAATTGCTGATAATATATATTCTATTTTATTCAATCAAATATGGAAATATCTAAGTATGGAACAAAAAACCACAATTCCTAATTCTGTGAAACTGTTTTTGTCAAAGAATTTACATTATAAGTCAAGTAGTAGTAAAATTTCATTATTTTATAATTGTGAGAATAATACATTCCATGTTCCTAAGTTATTGAATAGTTATTCATGTAATTTACACTCATCAATATATTCACCTATTGTTTCGACAATATCTCATATACCAAGCTGTCTTCAAACATTTATCCAAACATTAACAAAATTAGAACCGTTACCATTGATTGATCCAGATATATTGTATTATTTAGGAACATCGTTGAATTGTACTTATTATGTGATAAGACTATTGGAATTGTATATTTCATTACCAAACGAATCAAATGAAGTTTATATTCGAGTTTTATACAAATTATATGATTATATTCATGATAATGATTTACAAATTGGTTTATATCATTTTAATGTCAGTAATAATAACAATAAAAACAGTAAATTGTTGAAAAATGCGTTATTTTGTGAGTTACATAATCTATACAGCAATTCACATGATATTTATTTCAATTTGATTAATAGTATTGTCAGTAATGAAAGCAACAATAATTCAATCAATATATTAGATAATAATAATAATAATAATGGAAGATTCAATGAATTAGAAACGGAAATGATATTAAACCGTTATGAGAATTGCTGTAAAAAGTTACGAAGATGGGATATCTTACTAGATACTGCAAAATATCAAAACAATTTATCATTAGCATTAGAATGTGAGTTTAAATTAGAAAAATGGAATGAATTTATGAAAGATTTTCAACAATTAGAGGATATATCAAATGGCTATCAAAGTGTATTTGAGATGTATGATATTAAAATAATACTCTATTTTATGTGTGCTTCTACATTTGAAAAACCAAAGAATTTACCAAGTAATTTGGTATATAAATGTGTAGAATTCTTCTCCAAGAAATGGATTTCATTTTCACCTGTGTTAAACCAATCTCATCAATATATATTATCACAATTTCAATTAATTAGTGAATTATTTGAAACACATCAATTCTTGACAGCTTATAATATATTATTAAGTCAATCAAATATGAATAACATGAATCAGACACCAACTCAGCCATTAATAAATGATGAACAAGATAGGAGAAATAAACAAGCACAACAACTCAAGCATTATATTCGTAATGTATGGAAATCAAGATTACCTGATATATGGGATCCTATAGAGATTTGGGATGATTTATTAATATGGAGAAAGAGATTTATTGATTTATTGAATATAATTAATCATCCTTATACTAATGAAATGAATTATGTTTCTACTGTTGATACTTCATGGACTGTAGTTAAGAGAATTACTGTAGCAAGGAAACATAACTTAGATATATTTGCACAGAGTTATATTGATACTTTATCATCTGTTAAACAGATGGATATGCATGATTTGTATAGTAAACTTAGGGATCAGTTATTAATATATTATAAATATCCATCTAAACTAGCTAATGGGTTGGAGATTATTGCTAATACACCCTTAGTGTATTTTATAAAAGAGCATAAAGCAGCTATGAGTAGATTAAAAGGTAATTTCTTAAACAAATGTCGTGAAAGAACACTCTTAAATCCATTGATTCAGCCTATACCACCTAACTTATATACTAAAGAATCAATTATTAAAGCATATAGTTCAAGTGTATCACATAATGCAGAATATTATAAAACATGGATTAATTGGGCAGAATTGTATGAGAAATGTTATTTAGAAAGTGGTGAAAATCATGATGCAAGTGAAGCAATAGTCTGTTATATTCATGCAATTATATGTAATAGTCCAAAAACACTATTGTATGTCTCAAGAATATTATATTTATTGACTAAAAATGGAGATGTTAACTTGAGAAGAAATGTAACTAAATATATTAATTATATACCTCAATGGATATGGATAAGACATATTAATCAATTATTATCAATGTTATCATACTGTAATAGTGATATTATATTAGAAATATTACAAAATGTAGTAAAAACTACACCTCAATGTATTATTCCATCATTAAGAGTATATAATTGTATATACATGTCAAGACAATATAATAATAATAATAATAATACTATGAATTCACCATTAAATCAATCATTATTATCTCCATCCTCATCTTCATCAAATAATAATAATAATGCTACCGGTAGTGGAATGGTAATGATTCCTGGATTGAATAATATTATGATTAATTCACCAAATCAACAATCTAATAGTAGTAGCAATAATAATCGTGGTCCACATCCGAAGATTGATATATTATTAAAGATAGTTAAAGATAATTATAACTTATTATTTACTGAAATTGGTTCGCTTTATGAAGAAATGAATAATACTTTGATTGAAGATGATTTGATTAGAAATTTGAATGATTTAATGAGTAGAATTATTACATTGAATGTTGATTCACAAACACCAGTATATATATATTGTTTTTTTTATTTATATCTTTTAAAATAGTTGAACAGAGAAACAATAGAACATTGTGAACAGATTTATCAAAGTTATTTGGATAACAATAATATTTACCCACAATATGTTGAATTGAAAGATATGTATTCTATGGAAATGAGACCAACAACTACTGTTTCTACAGGTAATAGATTAACAGCGCAATTAAATCCAAATATATCCTTTTTTCTTATGTTGTAATTATTGTAATTATCTAATATTAGATTCTTTAATATATGTTTTACTTCCCAAAGACTTATCCAGAATTATTAAGTAGATTGAATATTTGGATTCTTCGTTTGACTTCATTATTAATGACTCATAATAATAATATTCCATTAATCAGAAGATCAAATTATCTATCAAACTATAGAAATACTGCAATTGAAATGCCTAATAGATATATGACAATAACAAAACCATTGAGTCGTATTATAATATATATATTTTTAATTAATCACTATATAGAATTTACTGAAACACCAACCAAGATATCTACATTCAATCCATTCTTACCACTTGTTATTCGTAATAATGTTCCACATCGATTAATTACAATTGTTGGTGATAATGGCACAACTTTGTCATTAATATTCCCTCGTCCAAATAATACAACAGTTGGATATTCAAGATTAGAAGAAAGAATTAGTGAAATGAATGTTATATTGAATGAATGTATGAAAAAGAATGTTGATGTGAAGAAAAGATTGATTAATTTCCATCCATTAATTGTTATTCCTGTTACTCAGAATAATCGTTTAGTAGAAGATAGAATATCTAATATTTCATTAGAAGAGATATATAATATTAATTGTTTCTGTAAGAATATTGATCCACTTACACCAATATCAATATTCATCAATAATAATAATTCTGATAGAAACTTGTTGTATGAAGAAGCTACAAAAGTTGTTGGAAATACCGTTTTGTCAAATTTTTTGTATATTTATATATATTATATAATTATTATTTTTAATTATATTAGCTTGGAGACAAGTCAAACATCTGAAAATTATTGGATATTGAAAAGAAATTTCAGTCAAAGTTTAGCAGTTCATTCATTCTTCACATATATATTCTACATCGATTCAAGAACTCCAAGACAATTACTAATTAACAGAGAAAATGGAGAAGTAAGTAGTTCATTGAATTTCGTTCCTTCTTACAATGATAATTTCGAATTAAAATCCCATACAAAACAGAAATTTAGACTTACTCCAAATATTGTTAGTATGTTAGGCGGTGGTTATATAAATGGAAGTTTCTGTGGTTCAATATCAGCTATTGGTAGTTGTTTAAGCGAATTAATATTTCCATTTGAAGGATATTTACAACTGTTTGAAAGAGATGATATTATTATTAATAATTATATGAAAATATGTCAGAATAGACAAAGACAATCAGTTCAACAGAAAATGATATTGGATGATGATGAGTTAAAGCAATTGGAGGTTGAATTGAATGATAAAGTGAAAGGAAATGTTAATAAGATTATTCACAGAATATCAAAATTGAATTGTACAAATACAAATCGTTCTGAATTTGTTAATGATTATATATATTCATTAGTTGAAAAGAATATATCTCCTGTTAGAAATAGTAATATGCCTCTAAATTGGAGTAGTTGGTTATAAATTTCATTCTATTTCCTTTCATTAAAATTGTTTCTTTGCTTATTAAATCTATGTTTAATTCTTAAAAAATAACAAAAACATGTAATAATGATGAAATCATTAATTGTTTAACAAAAATCTATTACAAAATCATCATCTTTGTAAAATTTTAAACTAAAACAACACCAATATCATTTGGACTTACTTCAGCAGTTCTCCAGTTATATAAATAATACTGTAATTGACCATCACCTTGACAGAATTTACAATCTTTAAACACATCAGCATTAGTAACAATATCTAAAGCATTAAATACATCAGCATTAGCAGCTTTAGCTAGAGTCAAACAATCATTCATTAATTCAACATAAGTTAATTTATATCCATCTCTAATAATATTATAATACGAATAGGCTGCTATCAACTCATCATATTTCTCATTCTTTAATATTTTAGATGGCAAATAGAAAAATGAACACATAGCTTCAATCTTATGTGATTTTGGATCTTCAATTACATAAGTATCAATCACCTTATCAACCGGTGTAAAAAAATGCTTAAATTCTTCCAAAGTATATTGAATATGAATTGGATATTTCTCTTCAAAGGTATTGAACAATTCCAAACATTTCTCCATATCACTATCTTTTATCTTTCTTAATCCAGGAATCTTTGGTGCATCAGGTACTGCATATAACTTAGTCATTCTTTTCAATGTTAATCTTGGTCCTAAATGACTAAATCCGACTTTTACTAACTTCACTGGATTTAAAGATCTATGCCAATATCTTGCACTGGTAATTGGTCTAGGAAGTAATACACCTGCTGTATAAATAGCTTGCCAACCATTTAATCGATTAACTCTTCTAGTTACTTCTTTAATTAATACTGGCGCTAATCTTTTATTTCTTAATGCTTTATGCACACATAAAAAGTTGATTTCTGCTGCCCACATGTGTTTTCCTTTTACATATAATTCTACTGGAATTCCTGTAATGAAACCGAATAGTTTCTTTGATTCTTTAGCTCTTACACCAATATGCCATTCCTTAATGTAATTAGGAGGACAAATTGCCCATCTTATTAATGGCACTGGATAGTCGAATCTAAACATATTATCATCATCTTCAACATAGTTGTTGCATAGTAATTCATATACTTGATTTGCCTAATAATATGTATTATAACAATAAATAAATACTTGTTCATCATTGAAAATATCTACATCAAACCATTCATAATTCTTTGGTAAAGTTAAAGGTTCTTCACGAATATCTTCTGGTTTCTTCAACTCATCAATTGGTCCATCTGGAAGATCAGCTGGAACTGGTTCTACACAATTATATATTGACTTAAAAAACATACCATGTGGTACAGGTTGTGTACCCCAAAATTTATGAGCTTCTGGTAATTGTTGAATTGTTTGAAGAGTCTACGTAATACTAGTATTATACTTCCATAATATGTCTCTCATCTACAGGACATTCTGGTGCTTGTGCTGCTGACTCATCAGGCTTAGTTGTTTCAGGCTTATCTATTTTCAAATTATTCAATTTTATCAATACCAGACATTTGTTTAAAGAGATATTTTTAAAAAATGAAATGATATAACTCAAGCCAAACAAACTAATAAATTGGGGTAATAATTTTGAAACCAGAAAATAATTTTTCTTTTTTAAATGTCACAACAGAAGGTATTTTAATTATTATAGTATATAGGTGTTATTACATCCAAAACCCTTTTTAACCAAATTAACTGGTAAATCATGTATAGTCAAATTGAAGTGGGGTATGGAATACAAGGGTATATGCATTATTTTACATATAATATAGGTTTCTTAGTTTCAGTTGATCGTTATATGAATCTTCAATTATCAGGTTCAGAAGAATACATAGATGGGACATTGACAGGCAAATTAGGAGATATTTTTATCAGATGTAATAATGTATTATACGTAAGAGCACTAACTGGGGATGAAACTGCTTCATAAATATAATCTACAAAAAATTGTCATATTATGTAAAATTTTGTTGTTTTGGATATTTTATAATAGTTAAACATCTTTTAAAAAGCAATATAAAAACATTATTTTATTAAAAATTGTATGCTACACCACTAATCTGTTTATAAGTAGGAATAGGAATTGCTCCTATCCAATCTGAACTGCTTGTCGGTATTAATCCCATCCTTGTTAAATTCCACATTCCAAGAAAGAAGCCAAATGAACTGAATAAAACATACAAGAATTTATAACCCAGTATTCCATTTGCATCTTTAACAACTTCAAAAGCTATTCACAAACACATATTATAATAAAATATAATATACCCTTTTGAACATTCATAACTTGAGTAATTGAATTATATATTGTCATAAATGTCATCATTAGAGGAAATATATTCATACTTGATCCAACCATATACATCATAAAAGCATTCATGAAAGCACTACCTGCAGGAGCAAATGCTATGCCACTAGCAATCTACAGGAATATAAACCCAATAAAATACTCTTTGGTATCTGAGCTTCTTTGTGGAATTATTAACTTTGTCATGTTCTGTCTAATTCACTAAAACGATAAAAATACAAATGGTGTTGGATTAGCAACATATCCTGGTGGTTTTGCAACGCTATCTGATTTGATTTTATTGCTAGATAAATCAAATGTCCATTCAGTCATTTAGAAAAAAAGAATTTAAAATAGAATTCTCAAACTATTAGGCTTGAATGATTTTTTTATTTTTCTTCAAAAACTCAACAATAGAATCAACTAGTCATTTTCTTAACATTACACTATTTAAAGTGCATCTGGGTATTTCATAGTACTTTCTTCAAAACCAATTGTTGGGAATTTTTGACAGAATGTATAAACCTCTTTCTTTAATGATTGAATTTGTGGATCTTTTGGTATTACAGCAGCTTTGAAATCAGCTAATTTCTTACCTTTAGCATTCTTGTTGATATTAATAGCAATACCAACAGCTCTATCAACATACTCAGCAACCTTAGCGAAATCTTCTTTGCCTAAACCTCTAGTGGTCATAGCAGGTGTACCTAAACGTAAACCACCAGGAATCATAGCACTTTTATCTCCAGGAATTGTATTCTTATTTGCAGAGATATTACACAACTCTAATACTCTTTCAACTCTAGCTCCATCAATACCTTTACTGGATTTCACATCTACTAATATCAAATGATTATCAGTACCACCACTTACTAAGTTATAACCTAAAGTTTTGAATTTATTAGCCATTGATTGACAATTATCATATACAGCTTGTTGATAAGCATGATATTCAGGTGATTTACATTGTTTTAAGGCAGTAGCTAATGCACTAATTGTATGATTATGTGGTCCGCCTTGACAGCCAGGGAATACAGCTGAATTAATTTCTTTCTCTAATTCATACATGATTGTTTTACCTTTCTTGTCTTGTCCTCTTATTCCTTTTCTATAGAATATCATTGCACCTCTTGGACCTCTTAATGACTTATGTGTTGTAGTAGTAACAATATCACAGTATTCAAATGGTGATGGTACAACTCCTGCTGCTACTAATCCACTAATATGAGCCATATCAGCCATTAAATAGGCATTGTGTTTATCAGCAATATTGGCTTTCATTCTTCCATAATCGATATTTCTGGGGTAAGCACTTGCACCAGCAATTAATAATTTTGGACGGTATAAATCAGCTATTAATTCCATTTCGTCATAATCAATATAACCAGTTTTTTGATTTAATCTATAACCAACACATTCAAAGTATTTGGAAGTAGCACTGATCTTCTTTGCAGGTGTTTGATAACCATGGGATAAATGTCCTCCATGGGGTAAATCCATAGATAAAATACGATCATGTGGTTGTAAGATTGCAGTATATACAGCAAAATTACATGGTGAACCTGATAATGGTTGGACATTAACACCCCATTTTGCTGGATCTAAGTTGAAAGCTTCTAATGCACGCTTTTGACATAATAATTCAGCTTGATCGATATATTCATTTCCTCCATAGTATCTTTTACCTGGATAACCTTCAGAATATTTATTAGATAAACAGCTTCCTAAACAATCAAAAACAGATCTTGATGTGAAGTTCTCTGATGCAATTAAAGCAATGTTATTCCTCTGACGAGATTTTTCATGCTCAATTATATCAAATATTTCTGGATCGTTTTCTTTTAACGGCTTGTTCATCATTTCAATCCACTAAACAAAAATAATCTAAAGAACAAGTATACTTTCTTGGCTTCAGTGGTAATTGATGCAGAACATTTTGACATTACATTTCTTGCAATGTGTGTTGATTTGCAGCAGAGAGAAAGCATGTGTTGGAATAAGATAAAATAAGATTTTTAAGGCTTGAAATTTGGCTTGTATTATCAAATTTCTAAAATACAAATAAACACTATTAGCTTAAAGAGTCATTAAATTGATATTAATTATTGTAATAGAATATATTTTTGCAAAATATGTGTATTTCTAATCAAATTACAATTATAGGTAATTTGCTTTCCACACCATTATATTATGTATAATTCGCAGAATAGATATTTAAAAAACGTAAATAACCCATTTGTAGTGTGAATTATGCATTATAAAAATTGTACCGTTTCTATATTCATGTTCAGTTACTTCAGTATAGTGATCTTATTCAACAAACAAATTAACAAAATTTTGTTTTTTCTCTCACTTAAACCAACAATAAACGCATTTTATCATTTTATATTGTATAAAAAATATATAATAATTGCAATATGGATTAAATTTTAAGTTTCATCTGGATCTTTCTTTCCTTCATCAGCGAAGAATAAAAATACATCATCTAATGCGGTTTCAGATATAGAATATTCATCTATTGATAATTTTTCTTTGTTATTTTCCAATTCTTCAAAGATCTTTGAAAATTGAACATTTCCTTCATTTATCTATTTATTATTATTATTAAATCATGATACATGATATATTCGAATTATTGAACTACTTTGGGAAGTTAACATACTCTTGGGATATAATTCTTGAATCATCTTTTCTACTTCTTTTTGATTTTCTTCAAGATTATTCACATTCTCTATTTAATAATAATAATAATAATAATAATATACTATTTAATCTCACTGTTAAGAAATATCCATTACCATAATCACTCTTCAAATCAGCACTTGTTCCTAAACATCTCATATTTCCATGAGTTAAGATTCCTATTCTATTACACAAGGTTTCAGCTTCTTCCATTGAATGAGTTGTTAATACTATCACTTTACCATTCTCTCTGATATCTTCAATAAAATTCCATAAACTTCTTCTTGTGATTGGATCCATTCCTGTACTTGGCTCATCTAAAAATACTACTTTGGGATTTCCTATCAATGATAATAATACACTCATTCTTCTTTTATTTCCACCACTTAAACTACCGATTAAACTATCTTTCTTCTCAGTCAGATTTACACTATCTAAATAATTTGATATTAATCTTTTACATTCATTCTTTTCTATACTGTATAATAAACAATATCCATAAAGATATTCATATGGAGTTATATTATTGTATAAAGCATCAAATTGAGGACAAACTCCTAAACTAGTTCTTGCTTTTTCTAATTCATCACTTATACTGTAATTATTAATATATCCTTCTCCTTCAGAAGCTGTTTCTACTCCTGTTAAGATTTTTATCAATGTTGTTTTACCTGCTCCATTTTCACCTAATAAACCAAATAATTCTCCTTTTCCTATTCCTAATGATAATTTATTCACTGCTTGGAAGTATTTTCCATCACTCTTTTTGAATATTTTGGATAGTTCTTTTATGTGAATCAAATCATAATCATTCTTATTTGTTCCTTTTTCTTTTATTCTTTCTACTTCTTTTTCAACATTTATATCACCTTTTTCTTCATTTCCTTTTTCTAAATCAACTTTCTTACTTTTATAATATTTAGAAGATTTCTGTTTTTCTGCTCTCGATTTCCAACTTGGAAGAAATATTTCCACTAAATATATTATCAAACTGAACAATATTATTTCAACTATGAATATTATATAAACATAGATTAAATCTTTATCTGGATCAAATATATCTTTGAATGAATATGGAACACCTATCTTCGCTGCTGATTCTAATAAGGCTATTCATATATTATTATTATTATTATTATATAAATTATACAGAATGCTCGAAATACTCCATAAGGAGGTAATATTGCACATAAATTCATTGCTAAGGCAGATGGATTACTACTAAAAGCAGTAAATAACCATGGTAACATTGTCATCATATTAAGAAGTTCATTTGTTGATTCTTGAGCAACCTATCAAAATCAATATAACAACATTATATACAGTAAGATTGTTCATCGGTAATGCAATTAAATAACCAAATATTACTGATAATGGAGAATATAATATAAGAATAAGAATAAAAGCAAAGAAATTATTCTCTAATACTCCTTTGAATTGAAAACAAGCCATTAGAACAATGGATATAATAAATGGAACAAAACAACATACAGTATGAACTACAGCATGAGATAACCAATATATCTTTCGATCCAATGAAGATATTAAGAATTGATTCTTTATATTCGTTGTTTTCTCAAATACAATATTCTCACAGAAACTTGCACTCATTGAGGCAAATACTGAAGCAACCAGAATCATTGCACCTCCATTTGCAAATGATATACTATTAGCTGAACTTTCCGTTGGCTATTTCATTAAAATTATAAACAAATATACATCTTTCATTCTCATATGTTCAACATGTATTTCTTTTCCATTTGATACTTTTCGATAATAACTGTTGTATAATAAGTATGTCACAGATCTACTGTTGTAGTTTATATTTCCATTTAAAACTACATTTACATCATTATTATCTTTTGATTCAATGCAAAATGGAATTATTTCTATACAATATTAGGTTTAAATATATATATATATACTATTCTCATAATTGGAATTACTTATTATTGTTTCATTTTTTATGTTTATCATTTCTTCATTACTTACTTCTTTAAATTCATAATTATTTGGAAATTCACTTGATATTGTGTTTATTATTTCTTGGATTTTATCTGTTTTGATATATGGAACTAACAAATTACTAGAATATTGATGAGGATATTTACTTACTTCAAATTCATATTTATTCAAATCCTATTGTAATATATTCATTTATTTATACTCTCAAAACAGTTATATCAATTATACACAAAGCAAGTGTAAATACAATTGGATATACTAACATAAATGCTGTTGCAAATTGACTTCGTATTTGATATTTATACAAAAGATAACACATTCCTTTAAATTGATTCCACGAAGAAAAATGAACTTTATATTCAGGTAGTTTTATTCTACTTCGAGATACTGAAGCTTGTTTCGTTATTTTTTCGATTGGAATTACTTCATCAGTTGTTGGAGTTATTTTTCGACTTCCTTTACCATCAGATGGAGATTTACTATCAGTATTTTTAGCATCATTTACTTCATTATGTAATTTAGCTAATTCAACAAATACATCTTCTAAACTTGGCATTGTCATTGAGATTGAACCATAATGTAATTCTTCTTTTTTATCTTCCAATTTCTTAAACAAACATGATAATTTTGAACTGTCTTCTAATGGCAAAATATATCTCAATTCACTTCCATTATCATTCACTTTCTTATATTCAATTATCTCTTTTATTGTTTCATTCAATTTTTCTATCTCACAATTTTCATTCTTCTTTATGTTCAAATGATAACCTCTTCCATATTTCATCTTTAATTCTAATGAAGTTCCTTGGGCTTGAATTAAACCTCCAGACATTACTGCTATTTCATCTCCTAATGCATCAGCTTCTTCCATTGAATGAGTTGTTAGGATTATTGTTTTGTTCTTCTTCTCTTCTTCTAATAAATTCCATACTTTTCTTCGATTATAAGGATCTAATCCAGTCGTTGGTTCATCTAATACAACTATCTCAGGATTTCCTATTAAGGATAATATCAATGATAATCTTCTCTTTTGACCTCCACTGAATGTTCCAACACTTTCTTTCATTTTAAATGTTAAACCAACTGTTTCTAATAATCGCTTACCTTCTTCTTGAAGATCTTTCTCTTTCAATCCTTTCATACTTCCATATAATAATATATGATCCATTGGAGTTAATTCATCATATAATACATCAAATTGAGGACAAACACCAAGACTCTTTCTTACTTCATCTTTATTATTTACTATACTAAAACCATTCACTACTATATCACCACCATCTTCATTTGGAGTTAATAATCCTATTGTCATATTCAATAATGTTGTTTTACCTGCTCCATTATGACCTAATAAGGCAAAGATTTCATTTCTCTTTATCTTTAGATTTACTCCTTTCACTGCATTAAATTCATTCTTTTTACCTTTATTGTAGGTTTTATGAATATCCTCAATTATTATACTGTTTGATTCATCTTTATTACTGTGTTTTGCATATATTCTCTTTCGATAATAAGATGGCATTAAAAAGTAATAAAATGGTAATGGAGTTTCTAAGTTTTGTTGAACTACATTAGTTAGATATAAAGCTAAAAGCATATATAAAACTACACACATTGACATTACAATCAATGCATCTTGTAAATAATCACTATACATATTCAAATTATTCCAATCTAAACCTCTTTGATATGCTTCTCCTTCTGTTAAATCATGAATGAATATAGCTATATTTATTATATATAATATAATGTATTTATACTGTAAGGAGTAAGTGGCAATAGAAAGAATATTCCAACTATCACTCGATGAACATCATAAGCAATCATCGCATATTCAATCACATAATAGAAGGCTGGAAATATTGTAATCAAAGCCATTGAGATATAGATTATTGAATTAGTTTTATTGATTATTGCACTTATTACAAATGAAAATGTCATTGTCTCAAGTGATACAATATAAGAAACAACCCAGAATAATCCATAGTTCGTATACTTCACTACTCCAGCAATATAACATCCTAGAATAAGTATTGAAGTTGGAACTATTGCCATACTATTTCAAATATTAACCAAGAAAACCAATATAAAAGTCCACTCATCCCATTCATTGATAACATCTCCTTTATTCCACGTTCTTTTTCACTACCAATTAGTCTAGTTGTACATTGTAATGTTCCATGAGTGAAAGATAAAAACAACATTGGTAGAATATATTGCTGAATATTCACCACTGCTTCAGATGATAGGAATCCAAATCGACTAGATGACTATTTAGTATATTTTAAGATATCTCATAATCATACCTGAATGAGAGAAGAAGTTAGTTTTGGACTGTTTTTTAGGTTATAGATTGATCTATAAATTATTTCTTCTAAGCTGGAAATTCCATTTAAGAAGAAAATGTATTCTTTCTGAAAAGGGATCTGATTATACTCAAGTCGAGCAGCTGAAGCATCATTTTGTGTAAAAATACCATAGTTAGTGGTATAGTTATATCTCAGAGCAAAGCGAGGATTTTCTTCTGAGTAACCACTTAAATCAAGTGTAGGCGAATAATGTGGATGGATTTTTCTCATAATTACTATACATAGCATCATAGGAATTAAATCCAATTAAAATCCCTTCACTTACACCAATAGTTCTATCAAATTACAAAGATTTATATACTTTTCTATTTCTGTTACCAATCGTTTTGTCGCATCATTCTGAGGATAATATGAAATAAATCTAGCTACTTTGGAACACTAACAGAATATTTTCTAGAAAACATACGTCTATCATATTTTGAGGATTTGATGCTGGAATAGAAGGAATTTGAACCAGCTCAGGATCAAAATTGAACTTGACAGCCATAACCAAAATACAACATAAATTGGTAAGAACACTTCCATAAATATCGTAGTTGGGCTTCTCATATATAGAAGTGCATTCTTCTTTAACAGAATCACCATCTGTTTTAGCACAGGAACACTTTTTATTGTCATTGTCGTTAAAATAAGATTTTTTATTTCATTGACAATTTGTCCGTTTCATTCATTAATCATTTAGACAATTACCTTAAAACAAAAAATTGTCAGAAGTTAAAAAGTATTGATTTATTATTTATTTTTTATGATGTATTATTATATAGAGTATTTTATAGTTTTAAGAAGAAATCAACAAAAGTGTACTTATTGATATAAATGTTTATATTAATATCACATATAAGGTATTGTGAAGAAATCAAATCAAATTATGATATATTAGAAGCATTTTTAGAAAAAGCAAAATTGAGATTCTTGATCAAAAACAGATGAAAAGTTGTTAAATCAGGTTTATTCTGGAATGTAATAGAATAATATGATATAATGATGTGTTCAAGTAATAGATATGTTGTTTTTGAAATTTGAATTGTTACATATAACATGTGTTAATGGTATTTTTGATATTTTTGATGATTTCTCTATGACAATATCAGATAATGTGTGTGTATACTCCTCATGACCTCTTTGACGTACAATTCTAGTCAAGTTGATGATGTTAATAATACGAAAGTATAAAAGTATGATTTTAAGAGTGTTTAGTATATTCTGGATTGTCAGAATATCAAATATAAATTAATTGATGGATCATTAGAGAAAATAAGCTTATGAGAATGCAGTTATTTAAAATAAGTGGTATGTTTGAATTGTGTCTAGTTGAATAGGTTTGCAAGGCAAATATCCACAAATTTTCTTAATTGTTGAAGGTAATATTAAATTTATTGGCGAATATAAGGACATTCAACAATTAATAGAAAATGATCATTTAGATAGTTCTTATTTATCACAACATCCTGAAGTAAAGACCTTTTCAAATGAATTTGCTAAAATTCCAAGAAAAATATAAACATAAATAATTATAAATAAAACATTGTTGTGTTTATTATGTATGCGATGTTAATTCTTCTTCAGTATTTTCTATTTCATCAATTTTGCCGTTATTAGCTTTATTCAAAAATTAGGGAATGTTTTTGGTAATTGTGGAATATTAGGTATTGTTTTTTCTTCCTTTATCTTTTTCTTATCGTCACACTCAACATATCCATTACTATATACTATAGTTTGTTTCGGTTTAGGCCTTTGCTTTAAAACAGTTTCTAATTCATTAATCGTATTCTGAGTTGGAGGTTTACTAATATTAATAACTAAATTACTCATTTTAATCTTTTCTATTGGTTTAGTTGATGAATATCCCTGAAATATATCTTCTTTTAATTCATTTATTTCATTCATATTATTTTCACCTGCTATACTCTGATAATTATCTGTATGATATTCTATACCCAAATCACAATCATTACTATTATGAATTGGATTGATATTCATTGAATTATCTTCTAATACTTCTTCAGTTTTGACAGTATTATAATTTTCATATAATTCATGCAGTTTATGTAATTTTGTCACAATATTTGATATATCATCATTATTTATTTCTTCATTTTTATATTCTATTGTTTTATAGCATGAATATAACTCACATTGTAATTCATATAAGAATGAATCTGTTTTATTTTCACAACTAATAATAATAACAATATATAATACTCTATTGTCAGTTGTTCATATTTCTTTCTTTCTGTGATTATTTCTTTTATAGAATCAATTAACAACTTAAATATATTTTCATTATAAGATGAAAATGATAATAAATATTTAAATACTGATAATAAATGACTAATATTCGATAGACTATAATATTCAACATCATTCTCAGAAAATGAAATTAACGAATGAGGAATTTTTGAAGGTTCAATAGATAATTTCAATTGATTTATCAAAGCCATAGCTTGGTTTATCAACAATCTTCTAAATGGAAGAACTACAATAATAATTCACTTTAAATATAGATACTGTGTGTTGGGGCTTTATTTTCTCTTTTATTTGATTTATTTCTATTCTTTCAATTGGAGGCAACTTTGCTGATAAACTATATCCTTTATTTATTAGATAATATTATTATAAATACCTTTATCACAACACGATTCTTCTAATAAAATTCTATATATACTGTTGAATTCCATAATATAAACTTCTGCAATGCTTTTTATTATCGCTTGTCTATCAATGAATTGATTTTCTTCATCATTTTTATCTTCCATCATCACCAATTTTTTATTTGAATTATCAAACCTGTTTGAATGAAAGATTCTATTTGATTTTTTTATGTTTTTGTAAGATGAAAGGGATATCTATGCTCAAAAATTTGGTCAGCAGTTTTGTTGACGAAATAGCTAAGAATTATGATATACCAGAAAAGCCTGCTGCCTCTGGTGGTCCTGGTTTTGGTTGGCAAGTATTGCAATGAGTTTATAATTATATAGATATTTCCTGGTACGAGTAAAGCTACAAAAGAAAAGGTTTGTGTTTTTGTATTCGATAAAGATAGTCAATTGAAAGATGTACCAAAGAATATGAAAGAACAATTAATGGATATATATAGACGTGATGCAAAGAAGTTAAGAACGTATAAAATTTATTGTTTATTTGGTTAGTCTAAGACATCCAAATGTAATTAGAGTTGTGGATGTATTAGAAGAGAATAAAAAATATATCGCAGTAGTAACGGAGCCAATATTATGTTCAGTGGCTATATATGTAAGAATTTTACAAATATTCCATTTGATTCTGTTCCTATGGAGCTTAAGTCTCAAATTTAACACCATTTGAAAATAACATGTGGTTTAGTATATAATATAAAAATTATTTCTTTTTTAATAGATGCATTTAACAAATGCAGTATCATTCCTTCATAAAACAGCCAAAATTGCTCATTTAGATATATGTCCACAAAATATTTATATAACACCCAATGGTACATGGAAAATAGGTGGTTTTGGTTTTGCTTCTCCATTAGGAGCTGGTGAAGATCATCCTTGTCCATACTTTGAAAATGGTGTTCAAGTATAACATATTGTTATTGCTATTATATATAGTCTGCCGGTCGTTTTACTTTACAACCTTGCTTACCCTATTGTGCACCAGAATTAACAGTAACAGGTTCTTCAACTTACAATAGTTCAAGTGATATGTGGAGTCTAGGTTGTTTAACATGGTCATTATTTACTTTAGGTGAAAAAGAAGATGGTTCATTACCGAATTAATACCAGTTGATGATAATAATCCATTAACACATCAATATCGTTCAAAAGCAATATTTCCACTTAATCTTGATCATTGTCCTGATGTAGTTAAACAACCACTTAGAAAATTAATTGAAATTTCTCCAATTAATAGATTGACAGCTGATGAATATCTTTCAACTCCATTCTTTGATAGTGGTCCAGTTCATACAATGAAAACAATTGAATCTTTATTAGAGCAAGATATTGACACTCAGATTAATGTTTTATCTTCATTATATAAGCAATTAGAACCATTTCCTGTTAGTTTATTACAGACTATGATTTTAACTCCAATTGTTGAAGTATATATTTTATTAATATATAATTTTCATATAGCTTGCAAAAAGTGAGAATTTACATCCATATGTTCTTCCCAATTTATTATTCATTACTTCAAAAGTTGATAGTGAAACATTTACAGCCAAAATTGCACCATCTTTAGTACCAATCATAACACGAGAAAAGGACACATCTGATAGAAGTAACAGTGTTTAATGATAATAATCAATTCATTGGAAGATGTATTAAAGAAAGCAAGTCCTGCATTTATTAGAGATTATATTACTCCTCATGTTATTACTAAATCATTGAAAAGTGGAGTTAAAGAAATACAGGAAAATGTATTAGATTCAATGGATTGTATTACTAAGTTAGTTGATTTTAGAACAATTCAGACTGTTATATTTCCACAGTATATTTATAATTAAAATTATTAATAAATAGAATTCAACAAATGGCTGGTAGTTGTAATAGTATAGCTGTAAGATTAAAATGTATAAATTGTGTATCAAAAATATTTAAATCATTTGATAAAGTTGCTGTTCAAGATCAAGTGTTAGGAATGTTGAAGAATGTATATTTGTTTATATAACGAATATAATAGATTATTATAGAGATCGTCAAGCTGTAGTTTTAATGGCTGTTTTAGAGTGTTATGATGCTGTTTCTGAATTCTTAGGTCCTGAACCAACATCCAGATTGATTTTACCTAAATTAGTTTATTTATTATATGAAAATGCATTGAATGAAGATCAATTTGAAAGATTTATTTCTACTATTAGAGTATATCATTATGATTATATATATATATATATAGAAAATGATAGATGCAATTCATAATGATAGAATAGTGACAATCAGAGAAACACAAAAGATATCTGTATCAATGGAGAATGGTACAGGTAATGACATGTTTACTGCAAGAAGTGGAAGTAGTGATTTTACATCTCAATTCCAACAATTAGGAAATAATAGTAATTCAATGGGAATAGGATATGAAATGAATGATGGAATGATTAGTAGTGGATTTGATACATCCAAACCTTTACCTCCTCCACCACTGCCATCAAAACCCAAACCACCATCATTACCACCAAACCACCATCTGATCCATTTGGTGAATTGGGAAGTACATCTTCAGCCAATAACAACAATAGCAGTGATTTATTTGGTGGAATGAGTAGTAATGATAATGATATGGGTAATATGAATAATAATAATAATAGTGATATGTTTAGTGATATGTCAACTAATAATAATACAAGTTCTGATATGGGAATGTCATTAGATATGAATAATGAACCAACACATCATCATCTTCAATGGATATGTCAATGCCTTCAATGTCTTCAACAAGTAATAATTCTTCAGATATGATGATGGGAGGTGGTTTTAATGATGATATATTGAATGTAGCTGGAAAGAAACCTGCTGCACCTAAGAAGAAGGTTGTAATAAAAGCAAAACCAAAGATTGTTGGTAAAGTATCAGGTAGTAAACCACCAGCTCCTAAAGCTGTTATTAAATCAACTAATAAACCAAATCTTGATTTTGGAGAAATAGGAGGTAGTAGTGGAGGTAGTATGGGGATGGATATGAATATGAATATGGGAAGTGGAGGAATGGATATGGGTAGTAGTAGTGGAGGTATGGG
>NGBS01000193.1:0-10474 GCA_002245135.1 Proteromonas lacertae
TCTTTCAGTCAGATTTACACTATCTAAATAATTTGATATTAATCTTTTACATTCATTCTTTTCTATACTGTATAATAACAATATCCATAAAGATATTCATATGGAGTTATATTATTGTATAAAGCATCAAATTGAGGACAAACTCCTAAACTAGTTCTTGCTTTTTCTAATTCATCACTTATACTGTAATATTAATATATCCTTCTCCTTCAGAAGCTGTTTCTACTCCTGTAAGATTTTTATCAATGTTGTTTTACCTGCTCCATTTTCACCTAATAAACCAAATAATTCTCCTTTTCCTATTCCTAATGATAATTTATTCACTGCTTGGAAGTATTTTCCATCACTCTTTTGAATATTTTGGATAGTTCTTTTATGTGAATCAAATCATAATCATTTTATTTGTTCCTTTTTTCTTTTATTCTTTCTACTTCTTTTTCAACATTTATATCACCTTTTTCTTCATTTCCTTTTTCTAAATCAACTTTCTTACTTTTATAATATTTAGAAGATTTCTGTTTTTTCTGCTCTCGATTTCCAACTTGGAAGAAATATTTCCACTAAATATATTATCAAACTGAACAATATTATTTCAACTATGAATATTATATAAACATAGATTAAATCTTTATCTGGATCAAATATATCTTTGAATGAATATGGAACACCTATCTTCGCTGCTGATTCTAATAAGGCTATTCATATATTATTATTATTATTATTATATAAATTATACAGAATGCTCGAAATACTCCATAAGGAGGTAATATTGCACATAAATTCATTGCTAAGGCAGATGGATTACTACTAAAAGCAGTAAATAACCATGGTAACATTGTCATCATATTAAGAAGTTCATTTGTTGATTCTTGAGCAACCTATCAAATCAATATAACAACATTATATACAGTAAGATTGTTCATCGGTAATGCAATTAAATAACCAAATATTACTGATAATGGAGAATATAATATAAGAATAAGAATAAAAGCAAAGAAATTATTCTCTAATACTCCTTTGAATTGAAAACAAGCCATTAGAACAATGGATATAATAAATGGAACAAAACAACATACAGTATGAACTACAGCATGAGATAACCAATATATCTTTCGATCCAATGAAGATATTAAGAATTGATTCTTTATATTCGTTGTTTTCTCAAATACAATATTCTCACAGAAACTTGCACTCATTGAGGCAAATACTGAAGCAACCAGAATCATTGCACCTCCATTTGCAAATGATATACTATTAGCTGAACTTTCCGTTGGCTATTTCATTAAAATTATAAACAAATATACATCTTTCATTCTCATATGTTCAACATGTATTTCTTTTCCATTTGATACTTTTCGATAATAACTGTTGTATAATAAGTATGTCACAGATCTACTGTTGTAGTTTATATTTCCATTTAAAACTACATTTACATCATTATTATCTTTTGATTCAATGCAAAATGGAATTATTTCTATACAATATTAGGTTTAAATATATATATATATATATATTCTCATAATTGGAATTACTTTATTGTTTCATTTTTATGTTTCATTTTCTTCATTACTTACTTCTTTAAATTCATATTATTTGGAAATTCACTTGATATTGTGTTTATTATTTCTTGGATTTTATCTGTTTTGATATATATGGAACTAACAATTACTAGAATATGATGAGGATATTTACTTACTTCAAATTCATATTTATTCAAATCCTATTGTAATATATTCATTTATTTATACTCTCAAAACAGTTATATCAATTATACACAAAGCAAGTGTAAATACAATTGGATATACTAACATAAATGCTGTTGCAATTGACTTCGTATTTGATATTTATACAAAGATAACACATTCTTTAAATTGATTCACGAAGAAAATGAACTTTATATTCAGGTAGTTTTATTCTACTTCGAGATACTGAAGCTTGTTTCATTATTTTTTCGATTGGAATTACTTCATCAGTTGTTGGAGTTATTTTTCGACTTCCTTTACCATCAGATGGAGATTTACTATCAGTATTTTTAGCATCATTTACTTCATTATGTAATTTAGCTAATTCAACAAATACATCTTCTAAACTTGGCATTGTCATTGAGATTGAACCATAATGTAATTCTTCTTTTTTATCTTCCAATTTCTTAAACAAACATGATAATTTTGAACTGTCTTCTAATGGCAAAATATATCTCAATTCACTTCCATTATCATTCACTTTCTTATTCAATTATCTCTTTTATTGTTTCATTCAATTTTTCTATCTCACAATTTTCATTCTTCTTTATGTTCAAATGATAACCTCTTCCATATTTCATCTTTAATTCTAATGAAGTTCCTTGGGCTTGAATTAAACCTCCAGACATTACTGCTATTTCATCTCCTAATGCATCAGCTTCTTCCATTGAATGAGTTGTTAGGATTATTGTTTTGTTCTTCTTCTCTTCTTCTAATAAATTCCATACTTTTCTTCGATTATAAGGATCTAATCCAGTCGTTGGTTCATCTAATACAACTATCTCAGGATTTCCTATTAAGGATAATATCAATGATAATCTTCTCTTTTGACCTCCACTGAATGTCCAACTTTCTTTCATTTTAAATGTTAAACCAACTGTTTCTAATAATCGCTTACCTTCTTCTTTGAAGATCTTTCTCTTTCAATCCTTTCATACTTCCATATAATAATATATGATCCATTGGAGTTAATTCATCATATAATACATCAAATTGAGGACAAACACCAAGACTCTTCTTACTTCATCTTTATTATTTACTATACTAAACCATTCACTACTATATCACCACCATCTTCATTTGGAGTTAATAATCCTATTGTCATATTCAATAATGTTGTTTTACCTGCTCCATTATGACCTAATAAGGCAAAGATTTCATTTCTCTTTATCTTTAGATTTACTCCTTTCACTGCATTAAATTCATTCTTTTTACCTTTATTGTAGGTTTTATGAATATCCTCAATTATTATACTGTTTGATTCATCTTTATTACTGTGTTTTGCATATATTCTCTTTCGATAATAAGATGGCATTAAAAAGTAATAAATGGTAATGGAGTTTCTAAGTTTTGTTGAACTACATTAGTTAGATTATAAAGCTAAAAGCATATATAAAACTACACACATTGACATTACAATCAATGCATCTTGTAAATAATCACTATACATATTCAAATTATTCCAATCTAAAACCTCTTTGATATGCTTCTCCTTCTGTTAAATCATGAATGAATATAGCTATATTTATTATATATAATATAATGTATTTATACTGTAAGGAGTAAGTGGCAATTAGAAAGAATATTCCAACTATCACTCGAATGAACATCATAAGCAATCATCGCATATTCAATCACATAATAGAAGGCTGGAAATATTGTAATCAAAGCCATTGAGATATAGATTATTGAAATTAGTTTTATTGATTATTGCACTTATTACAAATGAAAATGTCATTGTCTCAAGTGATACAATATAAGAAACAACCCAGAATAATCCATAGTTCGTATACTTCACTACTCCAGCAATATAACATCCTAGAATAAGTATTGAAGTTGGAACTATTTGCCATACTATTTCAAATATTAACCAAGAAAACCAATATAAAAGTCCACTCATCCCATTCATTGATAACATCTCCTTTATTCCACGTTCTTTTTCACTACCAATTAGTCTAGTTGTACATTGTAATGTTCCATGAGTGAAAGATAAAAACAACATTGGTAGAATATATTGCTGAATATTCACCACTGCTTCAGATGATAGGAATCCAAATCGACTAGATGACTATTTAGTATATTTTAAGATATCTCATAATCATACCTGAATGAGAGAAGAAGTTAGTTTTGGACTGTTTTTTAGGTTATAGATTGATCTATAAATTATTTCTTCTAAGCTGGAAATTCCATTTAAGAAGAAAATGTATTCTTTCTGAAAGGGATCTGATTATACTCAAGTCGAGCAGCTGAAGCATCATTTTGTGTAAAAATACCATAGTTAGTGGTATAGTTATATCTCAGAGCAAAGCGAGGATTTTCTTCTGAGTAACCACTTAAATCAAGTGTAGCGAATAATGTGGATGGATTTTTCTCATAATTACTATACATAGCATCATAGGAATTAAATCCAATTAAAATCCCTTCACTTACACCAATAGTTCTATCAAATTACAAAGATTTATATACTTTTCTATTTCTGTTACCAATCGTTTTGTCGCATCATTCTGAGGATAATATGAAATAAATCTAGCTACTTTGGAACACTAACAGAATATTTTCTAGAAAACATACGTCTATCATATTTTGAGGATTTGATGCTGGAATAGAAGGAATTTGAACCAGCTCAGGATCAAAATTGAACTTGACAGCCCATAACCAAAATACAACATAAATTGGTAAGAACACTTCCATAAATATCGTAGTTGGGCTTCTCATATATAGAAGTGCATTCTTCTTTAACAGAATCACCATCTGTTTTAGCACAGGAACACTTTTTATTGTCATTGTCGTTAAAATAAGATTTTTTATTTCATTGACAATTTGTCCGTTTCATTCATTAATCATTTAGACAATTACCTTAAAACAAAAA
Organism: Proteromonas lacertae; assembly: GCA_002245135.1. Lineage (NCBI taxonomy): Eukaryota > Bigyra > Opalinata > Proteromonadidae > Proteromonas > Proteromonas lacertae. The sequence goes on from NGBS01000193.1 coordinate 4,612, forward strand.
AATTGTCAGAAGTTAAAAAGTATTGATTTATTATTTATTTTTTATGATGTATTATTATATAGAGTATTTTATAGTTTTAAGAAGAAATCAACAAAAGTGTACTTATTGATATAAATGTTTATATTAATATCACATATAAGGTATTATGAAGAAATCAAATCAAATTATGATATATTAGAAGCATTTTTAGAAAAAGCAAAATTGAGATTCTTGATCAAAAAACAGATGAAAAGTTGTTAAATCAGGTTTATTCTGGAATGTAATAGAATAATATGATATAATGATGTGTTCAAGTAATAGATATGTTGTTTTTGAAATTTGAATTGTTACATATAACATGTGTTAATGGTATTTTTGATATTTTTGATGATTTCTCTATGACAATATCAGATAATGTGTGTATACTCCTCATGACCTCTTTGACGTACAATTCTAGTCAAGTTGATGATGTTAATAATACGAAAGTATAAAAGTATGATTTTAAGAGTGTTTAGTATATTCTGGATTGTCAGAATATCAAATATAAATTAATTGATGGATCATTAGAGGAAAATAAGCTTATGAGAATGCAGTTATTTAAAATAAGTGGTATGTTTGAATTGTGTCTAGTTGAATAGGTTTGCAAGGCAAATATCCACAAATTTTCTTAATTGTTGAAGGTAATATTAAATTTATTGGCGAATATAAAGGACATTCAACAATTAATAGAAAATGATCATTTAGATAGTTCTTATTTATCACAACATCCTGAAGTAAAGACCTTTTCAAATGAATTTGCTAAAATTCCAAGAAAAATATAAACATAAATAATTATAAATAAAACATTGTTGTGTTTATTATGTATGCGATGTTAATTCTTCTTCAGTATTTTCTATTTCATCAATTTTGCCGTTATTAGCTTTATTCAAAAAAATTAGGGAATGTTTTTGGTAATTGTGGAATATTAGGTATTGTTTTTCTTCCTTTATCTTTTTCTTATCGTCACACTCAACATATCCATTACTATATACTATAGTTTGTTTCGGTTTAGGCCTTTGCTTTAAAACAGTTTCTAATTCCATTAATCGTATTCTGAGTTGGAGGTTTACTAATATTAATAACTAAATTACTCATTTAATCTTTTCTATTGCGTTTAGTTGATGAATATCCCTGAAATATATCTTCTTTTAATTCATTTATTTCATTCATATTATTTTCACCTGCTATACTCTGATAATTATCTGTATGATATTCTATACCCAAATCACAATCATTACTATTATGAATTGGATTGATATTCATTGAATTATCTTCTAATACTTCTTCAGTTTTGACAGTATTATAATTTTCATATAATTCATGCAGTTTATGTAATTTTGTCACAATATTTGATATATCATCATTATTTATTTCTTCATTTTTATATTCTATTGTTTTATAGCATGAATATAACTCACATTGTAATTCATATAAGAATGAATCTGTTTTATTTTCACAACTAATAATAATAACAATATATAATACTCTATTGTCAGTTGTTCATATTTCTTTCTTTCTGTGATTATTTCTTTTATAGAATCAATTAACAACTTAAATATATTTTCATTATAAGATGAAAATGATAATAAATATTTAAATACTGATAATAATGACTATATTCGATAGACTATAATATTCAACATCATTCTCAGAAAATGAAATTAACGAATGAGGAATTTTTGAAGGTTCAATAGATAATTTCAATTGAATTTATCAAAGCCATAGCTTGGTTTATCAACAATCTTTCTAAATGGAAGAACTACAATAATAATTCACTTTAAATATAGATACTGTGTGTTGGGGCTTTATTTTCTCTTTTTATTTGATTTATTTCTATTCTTTCAATTGGAGGCAACTTTGCTGATAAACTATATCCTTTATTTATTAGATAATATTATTATAAATACCTTTATCACAACACGATTCTTCTAATAAAATTCTATATATACTGTGAATTCCATAATATAAACTTCTGCAATGCTTTTTATTATCGCTTGTCTATCAATGAATTGATTTTCTTCATCATTTTTATCTTCCATCATCACCAATTTTTTATTTGAATTATCAAACCTGTTTGAATGAAAGATTCTATTTGATTTTTTTATGTTTTTGTAAGATGAAAGGGATATCTATGCTCAAAAATTGGTCAGCAGTTTTGTTGACGAAATAGCTAAGAATTATGATATACCAGAAAAGCCTGCTGCCTCTGGTGGTCCTGGTTTTGGTTGGCAAGTATTGCAATGAGTTTATAATTATATAGATATTTCCTGGTACGAGTAAAGCTACAAAAGAAAAGGTTTGTGTTTTTGTATTCGATAAAGATAGTCAATTGAAAGATGTACCAAAGAATATGAAAGAACAATTAATGGATATATATAGACGTGATGCAAAGAAGTTAAGAACGTATAAAATTTATTGTTTATTGGTTAGTCTAAGACATCCAAAATGTAATTAGAGTTGTGGATGTATTAGAAGAGAATAAAAAATATATCGCAGTAGTAACGGAGCCAATATTATGTTCAGTGGCTAATATATGTAAGAATTTTACAAATATTCCATTTGATTCTGTTCCTATGGAGCTTAAGTCTCAAAATTTAACACCATTTGAAATAACATGTGGTTTAGTATATAATATAAAAATTATTTCTTTTTTAATAGATGCCATTTAACAAATGCAGTATCATTCTTCATAAAACAGCCAAAATTGCTCATTTAGATATATGTCCACAAAATATTTATATAACACCAATGGTACATGGAAAATAGGTGGTTTTGGTTTTGCTTCTCCATTAGGAGCTGGTGAAGATCATCCTTGTCCATACTTTGAAAATGGTGTTCAAGTATAACATATTGTTATTGCTATTATATATAGTCTGCCGGTCGTTTTACTTTACAACCTTGCTTACCCTATTGTGCACCAGAATTAACAGTAACAGGTTCTTCAACTTACAATAGTTCAAGTGATATGTGGAGTCTAGTTGTTTAACATGGTCATTATTTACTTTAGGTGAAAAAGAAGATGGTTCATTAACCGAATTAATACCAGTTGATGATAATAATCCATTAACACATCAATATCGTTCAAAAGCAATATTTCCACTTAATCTTGATCATTGTCCTGATGTAGTTAAACAACCACTTAGAAAATTAATTGAAATTTCTCCAATTAATAGATTGACAGCTGATGAATATCTTTCAACTCCATTCTTTGATAGTGGTCCAGTTCATACAATGAAAACAATTGATCTTTATTAGAGCAAGATATTGACACTCAGATTAATGTTTTATCTTCATTATATAAGCAATTAGAACCATTTCCTGTTAGTTTATTACAGACTATGATTTTAACTCCAATTGTTGAAGTATATATTTATTAATATATAATTTCATATAGTTGCAAAAAGTGAGAATTTACATCCATATGTTTTCCCCAATTTATTATTCATTACTTCAAAAGTTGATAGTGAAACATTTACAGCCAAAATTGCACCATCTTTAGTACCAATCATAACACGAGAAAAGGACACATCTGATAGAAGTAACAAGTGTTTAATGATAATAATCAATTCATTGGAAGATGTATTAAAGAAAGCAAGTCCTGCATTTATTAGAGATTATATTACTCCTCATGTTATTACTAATCATTGAAAAGTGGAGTTAAAGAAATACAGGAAAATGTATTAGATTCAATGGATTGTATTACTAAGTTAGTTGATTTTAGAACAATTCAGACTGTTATATTTCCACAGTATATTTATAATTAAAATTATTAATAAATAGAATTCAACAAATGGCTGGTAGTTGTAATAGTATAGCTGTAAGATTAAAATGTATAAATTGTGTATCAAAAATATTTAAATCATTTGATAAAGTTGCTGTTCAAGATCAAGTGTTAGGAATGTTGAAGAATGTATATTTGTTTATATAACGAATATAATAGATTATTGCTGCAGATCGTCAAGCTGTAGTTTTAATGGCTGTTTTAGAGTGTTATGATGCTGTTTCTGAATTCTTAGGTCCTGAACCAACATCCAGATTGATTTTACCTAAATTAGTTTATTTATTATATGAAAATGCATTGAATGAAGATCAATTTGAAAGATTTATTTCTACTATTAGAGTATATCATTATGATTATATATATATATATATAGAAAAATGATAGATGCAATTCATAATGATAGAATAGTGACAATCAGAGAAACACAAAAGATATCTGTATCAATGGAGAATGGTACAGGTAATGACATGTTTACTGCAAGAAGTGGAAGTAGTGATTTTACATCTCAATTCCAACAATTAGTAATTCAATGGGAATAGGATATGAAATGAATGATGGAATGATTAGTAGTGGATTTGATACATCCAAACCTTTACCTCCACCACTGCCATCAAAACCAAACCACCACCCAAACCACCATCTGATCCATTTGGTGAATTGGGAAGTACATCTTCAGCCAATAACAACAATAGCAGTGATTTATTTGGTGGAATGAGTAGTAATGATAATGATATGGGTAATATGAATAATAATAATAATAGTGATATGTTTAGTGATATGTCAACTAATAATAATACAAGTTCTGATATGGGAATGTCATTAGATATGAATAATGAACCAACACCTTCATCATCTTCAATGGATATGTCAATGCCTTCAATGTCTTCAACAAGTAATAATTCTTCAGATATGATGATGGGAAGTGGTTTTAATGATGATATATTGAATGTAGCTGGAAAGAACCTGCTGCACCTAAGAAGAAGGTTGTAATAAAAGCAAAACCAAAGATTGTTGGTAAAGTATCAGGTAGTAAACCACCAGCTCCTAAAGCTGTTATTAAATCAACTAATAAACCAAATCTTGATTTTGGAGAAATAGGAGGTAGTAGTGGAGGTAGTATGGGGATGGATATGAATATGATATGGGAAGTGGAGGAATGGATATGGGTAGTAGTAGTGGAGGTATGGGAATGGATATGGGAATGAATAGTGGTGGTGGAATGAATATGGAATGGATATGGGAAGTGGTGGTATGAATATGGATATGGGTAATAGCAGTGGTATGAATATGGGAATGAATATGGGAATGGGTAATGATGATCCATTTGCCTCTGGAAGTGACGATATGTTTGGAATGGGAGGAGGGAGTGGAGGAATGAATATGAACAATAATAATAGTAATGGTAATGATCCTTTCGGATTTTAACTTTTACATTTGTTTTTTGTTTTATTTCATGTATGATTTTTATTTTTTATGTAGAATATCATAAAAATATTCATCTTCTTATTGAGTAATAAGTAGAATTAAGTATAGTTACATAAATAATTCACAATAATAGTTTCATTACTTGTTAACAAATAAAATAATAATATATGTCTAATAATAATCGCAATAAATCATTTTCCTTATGATATTTTCAATAGCAACCAAATTCCAAGCACGGTAGAATATTATTATAATGACTATTCTCTCATTAGTAATACACCATCAATTAATTTATATTTGATATTCTGACAATCCAGAATATACTAAACACTCTTAAAATCATACTTTTATACTTTCGTATTATTAACATCATCAACTTGACTAGAATTGTACGTCAAAGAGGTCATGAGGAGTATACACACATTATCTGATATTGTCATAGAGAAATCATCAAAAATATCAAAAATACCATTAACACATGTTATATGTAACAATTCAAATTTCAAAAACAACATATCTATTACTTGAACACATCATTATATCATATTATTCTATAATATTCCAGAATAAACCTGATTTAACAACTTTTCATCTGTTTTTGATCAAGAATCTCAATTTTGCTTTTTCTAAAAATGCTTC
>NGBS01000453.1:0-17460 GCA_002245135.1 Proteromonas lacertae
ATTTATTTATACTCTCAAAACAGTTATATCAATTATACACAAAGCAAGTGTAAATACAATTGGATATACTAACATAAATGCTGTTGCAAATTGACTTCGTATTTGATATTTATACAAAAGATAACACATTCCTTTAAATTGATTCCACGAAGAAAAATGAACTTTATATTCAGGTAGTTTTATTCTACTTCGAGATACTGAAGCTTGTTTCGTTATTTTTTCGATTGGAATTACTTCATCAGTTGTTGGAGTTATTTTTCGACTTCCTTTACCATCAGATGGAGATTTACTATCAGTATTTTTAGCATCATTTACTTCATTTGTAATTTAGCTAATTCAACAAATACATCTTCTAAACTTGGCATTGTCATTGAGATTGAACCATAATGTAATTCTTCTTTTTTATCTTCCAATTTCTTAAACAAACATGATAATTTTGAACTGTCTTCTAATGGCAAAAATATATCTCAATTCACTTCCATTATCATTCACTTTCTTATATTCAATTATCTCTTTTATTGTTTCATTCAATTTTTCTATCTCACAATTTTCATTCTTCTTTATGTTCAAATGATAACCTCTTCCATATTTCATCTTTAATTCTAATGAAGTTCCTTGGGCTTGAATTAAACCTCCAGACATTACTGCTATTTCATCTCCTAATGCATCAGCTCTTCCATTGAATGAGTTGTTAGGATTATTGTTTTGTTCTTCTTCTCTTCTTTAATAAATTCCATACTTTTCTTCGATTATAAGGATCTAATCCAGTCGTTGGTTCATCTAATACAACTATCTCAGGATTTCCTATTAAGGATAATATCAATGATAATCTTCTTTTTGACCTCCACTGAATGTTCCAACACTTTCTTTCATTTTAAATGTTAAACCAACTGTTCTAATAATCGCTTACCTTCTTCTTGAAGATCTTTCTCTTTCAATCCTTTCATACTTCCATATAATAATATATGATCCATTGGAGTTAATTCATCATATAATACATCAAATTGAGGACAAACACCAAGACTCTTTCTTACTTCATCTTTATTATTTACTATACTAAAACCATTCACTACTATATCACCACCATCTTCATTTGGAGTTAATAATCCTATTGTCATATTCAATAATGTTGTTTTACCTGCTCCATTATGACCTAATAAGGCAAAGATTTCATTTCTCTTTATCTTTAGATTTACTCCTTTCACTGCATTAAATTCATTCTTTTTACCTTTATTGTAGGTTTTATGAATATCCTCAATTATTATACTGTTTGATTCATCTTTATTACTGTGTTTTGCATATATTCTCTTTCGATAATAAGATGGCATTAAAAAGTAATAAAATGGTAATGGAGTTTCTAAGTTTTGTTGAACTACATTAGTTAGATATAAAGCTAAAAGCATATATAAAACTACACACATTGACATTACAATCAATGGCATCTTGTAAATAATCACTATACATATTCAAATTATTCCAATCTAAACCTCTTTGATATGCTTCTCCTTCTGTTAAATCATGAATGAATATAGCTATATTTATTATATATAATATAATGTATTTATACTGTAAGGAGTAAGTGGCAATAGAAAGAATATTCCAACTATCACTCGATGAACATCATAAGCAATCATCGCATATTCAATCACATAATAGAAGGCTGGAAATATTGTAATCAAAGCCATTGAGATATAGATTATTGAATTAGTTTTATTGATTATTGCACTTATTACAAATGAAAATGTCATTGTCTCAAGTGATACAATATAAGAAACAACCCAGAATAATCCATAGTTCGTATACTTCACTACTCCAGCAATATAACATCCTAGAATAAGTATTGAAGTTGGAACTATTTGCCATACTATTTCAAATATTAACCAAGAAAACCAATATAAAAGTCCACTCATCCCATTCATTGATAACATCTCCTTTATTCCACGTTCTTTTTCACTACCAATTAGTCTAGTTGTACATTGTAATGTTCCATGAGTGAAAGATAAAAACAACATTGGTAGAATATATTGCTGAATATTCACCACTGCTTCAGATGATAGGAATCCAAATCGACTAGATGACTATTTAGTATATTTTAAGATATCTCATAATCATACCTGAATGAGAGAAGAAGTTAGTTTTGGACTGTTTTTTAGGTTATAGATTGATCTATAAATTATTTCTTCTAAGCTGGAAATTCCATTTAAGAAGAAAATGTATTCTTTCTGAAAAGGGATCTGATTATACTCAAGTCGAGCAGCTGAAGCATCATTTTGTGTAAAAATACCATAGTTAGTGGTATAGTTATATCTCAGAGCAAAGCGAGGATTTTCTTCTGAGTAACCACTTAAATCAAGTGTAGCGAATAATGTGGATGGATTTTTCTCATAATTACTATACATAGCATCATAGGAATTAAATCCAATTAAAATCCCTTCACTTACACCAATAGTTCTATCAAATTACAAAGATTTATATACTTTTCTATTTCTGTTACCAATCGTTTTGTCGCATCATTCTGAGGATAATATGAAATAAATCTAGCTACTTTGGAACACTAACAGAATATTTTCTAGAAAACATACGTCTATCATATTTTGAGGATTTGATGCTGGAATAGAAGGAATTTGAACCAGCTCAGGATCAAAATTGAACTTGACAGCCCATAACCAAAATACAACATAAATTGGTAAGAACACTTCCATAAATATCGTAGTTGGGCTTCTCATATATAGAAGTGCATTCTTCTTTAACAGAATCACCATCTGTTTTAGCACAGGAACACTTTTTATTGTCATTGTCGTTAAAATAAGATTTTTTATTTCATTGACAATTTGTCCGTTTCATTCATTAATCATTTAGACAATTACCTTAAAACAAAAAAATTGTCAGAAGTTAAAAAGTATTGATTTATTATTTATTTTTTATGATGTATTATTATATAGAGTATTTTATAGTTTTAAGAAGAAATCAACAAAAGTGTACTTATTGATATAAATGTTTATATTAATATCACATATAAGGTATTATGAAGAAATCAAATCAAATTATGATATATTAGAAGCATTTTTAGAAAAAGCAAAATTGAGATTCTTGATCAAAAACAGATGAAAAGTTGTTAAATCAGGTTTATTCTGGAATGTAATAGAATAATATGATATAATGATGTGTTCAAGTAATAGATATGTTGTTTTTGAAATTTGAATTGTTACATATAACATGTGTTAATGGTATTTTTGATATTTTTGATGATTTCTCTATGACAATATCAGATAATGTGTGTATACTCCTCATGACCTCTTTGACGTACAATTCTAGTCAAGTTGATGATGTTAATAATACGAAAGTATAAAAGTATGATTTTAAGAGTGTTTAGTATATTCTGGATTGTCAGAATATCAAATATAAATTAATTGATGGATCATTAGAGGAAAATAAGCTTATGAGAATGCAGTTATTTAAAATAAGTGGTATGTTTGAATTGTGTCTAGTTGAATAGGTTTGCAAGGCAAATATCCACAAATTTTCTTAATTGTTGAAGGTAATATTAAATTTATTGGCGAATATAAGGACATTCAACAATTAATAGAAAATGATCATTTAGATAGTTCTTATTTATCACAACATCCTGAAGTAAAGACCTTTTCAAATGAATTTGCTAAAATTCCAAGAAAAATATAAACATAAATAATTATAAATAAAACATTGTTGTGTTTATTATGTATGCGATGTTAATTCTTCTTCAGTATTTTCTATTTCATCAATTTTGCCGTTATTAGCTTTATTCAAAAAATTAGGGAATGTTTTTGGTAATTGTGGAATATTAGGTATTGTTTTTTCTTCCTTTATCTTTTTCTTATCGTCACACTCAACATATCCATTACTATATACTATAGTTTGTTTCGGTTTAGGCCTTTGCTTTAAAACAGTTTCTAATTCATTAATCGTATTCTGAGTTGGAGGTTTACTAATATTAATAACTAAATTACTCATTTTAATCTTTTCTATTGGTTTAGTTGATGAATATCCCTGAAATATATCTTCTTTTAATTCATTTATTTCATTCATATTATTTTCACCTGCTATACTCTGATAATTATCTGTATGATATTCTATACCCAAATCACAATCATTACTATTATGAATTGGATTGATATTCATTGAATTATCTTCTAATACTTCTTCAGTTTTGACAGTATTATAATTTTCATATAATTCATGCAGTTTATGTAATTTTGTCACAATATTTGATATATCATCATTATTTATTTCTTCATTTTTATATTCTATTGTTTTATAGCATGAATATAACTCACATTGTAATTCATATAAGAATGAATCTGTTTTATTTTCACAACTAATAATAATAACAATATATAATACTCTATTGTCAGTTGTTCATATTTCTTTCTTTCTGTGATTATTTCTTTTATAGAATCAATTAACAACTTAAATATATTTTCATTATAAGATGAAAATGATAATAAATATTTAAATACTGATAATAAATGACTAATATTCGATAGACTATAATATTCAACATCATTCTCAGAAAATGAAATTAACGAATGAGGAATTTTTGAAGGTTCAATAGATAATTTCAATTGATTTATCAAAGCCATAGCTTGGTTTATCAACAATCTTCTAAATGGAAGAACTACAATAATAATTCACTTTAAATATAGATACTGTGTGTTGGGGCTTTATTTTCTCTTTTTATTTGATTTATTTCTATTCTTTCAATTGGAGGCAACTTTGCTGATAAACTATATCCTTTATTTATTAGATAATATTATTATAAATACCTTTATCACAACACGATTCTTCTAATAAAATTCTATATATACTGTTGAATTCCATAATATAAACTTCTGCAATGCTTTTTATTATCGCTTGTCTATCAATGAATTGATTTTCTTCATCATTTTTATCTTCCATCATCACCAATTTTTTATTTGAATTATCAAACCTGTTTGAATGAAAGATTCTATTTGATTTTTTTATGTTTTTGTAAGATGAAAGGGATATCTATGCTCAAAAATTTGGTCAGCAGTTTTGTTGACGAAATAGCTAAGAATTATGATATACCAGAAAAGCCTGCTGCCTCTGGTGGTCCTGGTTTTGGTTGGCAAGTATTGCAATGAGTTTATAATTATATAGATATTTCCTGGTACGAGTAAAGCTACAAAAGAAAAGGTTTGTGTTTTTGTATTCGATAAAGATAGTCAATTGAAAGATGTACCAAAGAATATGAAAGAACAATTAATGGATATATATAGACGTGATGCAAAGAAGTTAAGAACGTATAAAATTTATTGTTTATTTGGTTAGTCTAAGACATCCAAATGTAATTAGAGTTGTGGATGTATTAGAAGAGAATAAAAAATATATCGCAGTAGTAACGGAGCCAATATTATGTTCAGTGGCTAATATATGTAAGAATTTTACAAATATTCCATTTGATTCTGTTCCTATGGAGCTTAAGTCTCAAAATTTAACACCATTTGAAATAACATGTGGTTTAGTATATAATATAAAAATTATTTCTTTTTTAATAGATGCATTTAACAAATGCAGTATCATTCCTTCATAAAACAGCCAAAATTGCTCATTTAGATATATGTCCACAAAATATTTATATAACACCCAATGGTACATGGAAAATAGGTGGTTTTGGTTTTGCTTCTCCATTAGGAGCTGGTGAAGATCATCCTTGTCCATACTTTGAAAATGGTGTTCAAGTATAACATATTGTTATTGCTATTATATATAGTCTGCCGGTCGTTTTACTTTACAACCTTGCTTACCCTATTGTGCACCAGAATTAACAGTAACAGGTTCTTCAACTTACAATAGTTCAAGTGATATGTGGAGTCTAGGTTGTTTAACATGGTCATTATTTACTTTAGGTGAAAAAGAAGATGGTTCATTAACCGAATTAATACCAGTTGATGATAATAATCCATTAACACATCAATATCGTTCAAAAGCAATATTTCCACTTAATCTTGATCATTGTCCTGATGTAGTTAAACAACCACTTAGAAAATTAATTGAAATTTCTCCAATTAATAGATTGACAGCTGATGAATATCTTTCAACTCCATTCTTTGATAGTGGTCCAGTTCATACAATGAAAACAATTGAATCTTTATTAGAGCAAGATATTGACACTCAGATTAATGTTTTATCTTCATTATATAAGCAATTAGAACCATTTCCTGTTAGTTTATTACAGACAATGATTTTAACTCCAATTGTTGAAGTATATATTTATTAATATATAATTTTCATATAGCTTGCAAAAAGTGAGAATTTACATCCATATGTTCTTCCCAATTTATTATTCATTACTTCAAAAGTTGATAGTGAAACATTTACAGCCAAAATTGCACCATCTTTAGTACCAATCATAACACGAGAAAAAGGACACATCTGATAGAAGTAACAAGTGTTTAATGATAATAATCAATTCATTGGAAGATGTATTAAAGAAAGCAAGTCCTGCATTTATTAGAGATTATATTACTCCTCATGTTATTACTAAATCATTGAAAAGTGGAGTTAAAGAAATACAGGAAAATGTATTAGATTCAATGGATTGTATTACTAAATTAGTTGATTTTAGAACAATTCAGACTGTTATATTTCCACAGTATATTTATAATTAAAATTATTAATAAATAGAATTCAACAAATGGCTGGTAGTTGTAATAGTATAGCTGTAAGATTAAAATGTATAAATTGTGTATCAAAAATATTTAAATCATTTGATAAAGTTGCTGTTCAAGATCAAGTGTTAGGAATGTTGAAGAATGTATATTTGTTTATATAACGAATATAATAGATTATTGCTGCAGATCGTCAAGCTGTAGTTTTAATGGCTGTTTTAGAGTGTTATGATGCTGTTTCTGAATTCTTAGGTCCTGAACCAACATCTAGATTGATTTTACCTAAATTAGTTTATTTATTATATGAAAATGCATTGAATGAAGATCAATTTGAAAGATTTATTTCTACTATTAGAGTATATCATTATGATTATATATATATATATATATATAGAAAATGATAGATGCAATTCATAATGATAGAATAGTGACAATCAGAGAAACACAAAAGATATCTGTATCAATGGAGAATGGTACAGGTAATGACATGTTTACTGCAAGAAGTGGAAGTAGTGATTTTACATCTCAATTCCAACAATTAGGAAATAATAGTAATTCAATGGGAATAGGATATGAAATGAATGATGGAATGATTAGTAGTGGATTTGATACATCCAAACCTTTACCTCCTCCACCACTGCCATCAAAACCCAAACCACCATCATTACCACCAAACCACCATCTGATCCATTTGGTGAATTGGGAAGTACATCTTCAGCCAATAACAACAATAGCAGTGATTTATTTGGTGGAATGAGTAGTAATGATAATGATATGGGTAATATGAATAATAATAATAATAGTGATATGTTTAGTGATATGTCAACTAATAATAATACAAGTTCTGATATGGGAATGTCATTAGATATGAATAATGAACCAACACCATCATCATCTTCAATGGATATGTCAATGCCTTCAATGTCTTCAACAAGTAATAATTCTTCAGATATGATGATGGGAGGTGGTTTTAATGATGATATATTGAATGTAGCTGGAAAGAAACCTGCTGCACCTAAGAAGAAGGTTGTAATAAAAGCAAAACCAAAGATTGTTGGTAAAGTATCAGGTAGTAAACCACCAGCTCCTAAAGCTGTTATTAAATCAACTAATAAACCAAATCTTGATTTTGGAGAAATAGGAGGTAGTAGTGGAGGTAGTATGGGGATGGATATGAATATGAATATGGGAAGTGGAGGAATGGATATGGGTAGTAGTAGTGGAGGTATGGGAATGGATATGGGAATGAATAGTGGTGGTGGAATGAATATGGGAATGGATATGGGAAGTGGTGGTATGAATATGGATATGGGTAATAGCAGTGGTATGAATATGGGAATGAATATGGGAATGGGTAATGATGATCCATTTGCCTCTGGAAGTGACGATATGTTTGGAATGGGAGGAGGGAGTGGAGGAATGAATATGAACAATAATAATAGTAATGGTAATGATCCTTTCGGATTTTAACTTTTACATTTGTTTTTTGTTTTATTTCATGTATGATTTTTATTTTTTATGTAGAATATCATAAAAATATTCATCTTCTTATTGAGTAATAAGTAGAATTAAGTATAGTTACATAAATAATTCACAATAATAGTTTCATTACTTGTTAACAAATAAAATAATAATATATGTCTAATAATAATCGCAATAAATCATTTTCCTTATGATATTTTCAATAGCAACCAAATTCCAAGCACGGTAGAATATTATTATAATGACTATTCTCTCATTAGTAATACACCATCAATTAATTTATATTTGATATTCTGACAATCCAGAATATACTAAACACTCTTAAAATCATACTTTTATACTTTCGTATTATTAACATCATCAACTTGACTAGAATTGTACGTCAAAGAGGTCATGAGGAGTATACACACATTATCTGATATTGTCATAGAGAAATCATCAAAAATATCAAAAATACCATTAACACATGTTATATGTAACAATTCAAATTTCAAAAACAACATATCTATTACTTGAACACATCATTATATCATATTATTCTATAATATTCCAGAATAAACCTGATTTAACAACTTTTCATCTGTTTTTGATCAAGAATCTCAATTTTGCTTTTTCTAAAAATGCTTCTAATATATCATAATTTGATTTGATTTCTTCACAATACCTTATATGTGATATTAATATAAACATTTATATCAATAAGTACACTTTTGTTGATTTCTTCTTAAAACTATAAAATACTCTATATAATAATACATCATAAAAAATAAATAATAAATCAATACTTTTTAACTTCTGACAATTTTTTTGTTTTAAGGTAATTGTCTAAATGATTAATGAATGAAACGGACAAATTGTCAATGAAATAAAAAATCTTATTTTAACGACAATGACAATAAAAAGTGTTCCTGTGCTAAAACAGATGGTGATTCTGTTAAAGAAGAATGCACTTCTATATATGAGAAGCCCAACTACGATATTTATGGAAGTGTTCTTACCAATTTATGTTGTATTTTGGTTATGGGCTGTAAAGTTCAATTTTGATCCTGAGCTGGTTCAAATTCCTTCTATTCCAGCATCAAATCCTCAAAATATGATAGACGTATGTTTTCTAGAAAATATTCTGTTAGTGTTCCAAAGTAGCTAGATTTATTTCATATTATCCTCAGAATGATGCGACAAAACGATTGGTAACAGAAATAGAAAAGTATATAAATCTTTGTAATTTGATAGAACTATTGGTGTAAGTGAAGGGATTTTAATTGGATTTAATTCCTATGATGCTATGTATAGTAATTATGAGAAAAATCCATCCACATTATTCGCTACACTTGATTTAAGTGGTTACTCAGAAGAAAATCCTCGCTTTGCTCTGAGATATAACTATACCACTAACTATGGTATTTTTACACAAAATGATGCTTCAGCTGCTCGACTTGAGTATAATCAGATCCCTTTTCAGAAAGAATACATTTTCTTCTTAAATGGAATTTCCAGCTTAGAAGAAATAATTTATAGATCAATCTATAACCTAAAAAACAGTCCAAAACTAACTTCTTCTCTCATTCAGGTATGATTATGAGATATCTTAAAATATACTAAATAGTCATCTAGTCGATTTGGATTCCTATCATCTGAAGCAGTGGTGAATATTCAGCAATATATTCTACCAATGTTGTTTTTATCTTTCACTCATGGAACATTACAATGTACAACTAGACTAATTGGTAGTGAAAAAGAACGTGGAATAAAGGAGATGTTATCAATGAATGGGATGAGTGGACTTTTATATTGGTTTTCTTGGTTAATATTTGAAATAGTATGGCAAATAGTTCCAACTTCAATACTTATTCTAGGATGTTATATTGCTGGAGTAGTGAAGTATACGAACTATGGATTTATTCTGGGTTGTTTCTTATATTGTATCACTTGAGACAATGACATTTTCATTTGTAATAAGTGCAATAATCAATAAAACTAATTCAATAATCTATATCTCAATGGCTTTGATTACAATATTTCCAGCCTTCTATTATGTGATTGAATATGCGATGATTGCTTATGATGTTCATCGAGTGATAGTTGGAATATTCTTTCTATTGCCACTTACTCCTTACAGTATAAATACATTATATTATATATAATAAATATAGCTATATTCATTCATGATTTAACAGAAGGAGAAGCATATCAAAGAGGTTTAGATTGGAATAATTTGAATATGTATAGTGATTATTTACAAGATGCATTGATTGTAATGTCAATGTGTGTAGTTTTATATATGCTTTTAGCTTTATATCTAACTAATGTAGTTCAACAAAACTTAGAAACTCCATTACCATTTTATTACTTTTTAATGCCATCTTATTATCGAAAGAGAATATATGCAAAACACAGTAATAAAGATGAATCAAACAGTATAATAATTGAGGATATTCATAAAACCTACAATAAAGGTAAAAAGAATGAATTTAATGCAGTGAAAGGAGTAAATCTAAAGATAAAGAGAAATGAAATCTTTGCCTTATTAGGTCATAATGGAGCAGGTAAAACAACATTATTGAATATGACAATAGGATTATTAACTCCAAATGAAGATGGTGGTGATATAGTAGTGAATGGTTTTAGTATAGTAAATAATAAAGATGAAGTAAGAAAGAGTCTTGGTGTTTGTCCTCAATTTGATGTATTATATGATGAATTAACTCCAATGGATCATATATTATTATATGGAAGTATGAAAGGATTGAAAGAGAAAGATCTTCAAGAAGAAGGTAAGCGATTATTAGAAACAGTTGGTTTAACATTTAAAATGAAAGAAAGTGTTGGAACATTCAGTGGAGGTCAAAAGAGAAGATTATCATTGATATTATCCTTAATAGGAAATCCTGAGATAGTTGTATTAGATGAACCAACGACTGGATTAGATCCTTATAATCGAAGAAAAGTATGGAATTTATTAGAAGAAGAGAAGAAGAACAAAACAATAATCCTAACAACTCATTCAATGGAAGAAGCTGATGCATTAGGAGATGAAATAGCAGTAATGTCTGGAGGTTTAATTCAAGCCCAAGGAACTTCATTAGAATTAAAGATGAAATATGGAAGAGGTTATCATTTGAACATAAAGAAGAATGAAAATTGTGAGATAGAAAAATTGAATGAAACAATAAAAGAGATAATTGAATATAAGAAAGTGAATGATAATGGAAGTGAATTGAGATATATTTTGCCATTAGAAGACAGTTCAAAATTATCATGTTTGTTTAAGAAATTGGAAGATAAAAAAGAAGAATTACATTATGGTTCAATCTCAATGACAATGCCAAGTTTAGAAGATGTATTTGTTGAATTAGCTAAATTACATAATGAAGTAAATGATGCTAAAAATACTGATAGTAAATCTCCATCTGATGGTAAAGGAAGTCGAAAAATAACTCCAACAACTGATGAAGTAATTCCAATCGAAAAAATAATGAAACAAGCTTCAGTATCTCGAAGTAGAATAAAACTACCTGAATATAAAGTTCATTTTTCTTCGTGGAATCAATTTAAAGGAATGTGTTATCTTTTGTATAAATATCAAATACGAAGTCAATTTGCAACAGCATTTATGTTAGTATATCCAATTGTATTTACACTTGCTTTGTGTATAATTGATATAACTGTTTTGAGAGTATAAATAAATGAATATATTACAATAGGATTTGAATAAATATGAATTTGAAGTAAGTAAATATCCTCATCAATATTCTAGTAATTTGTTAGTTCCATATATCAAAACAGATAAAATCCAAGAAATAATAAACACAATATCAAGTGAATTTCCAAATAACTATGAATTTAAAGAAGTAAGTAATGAAGAAATGATAAACATAAAAAATGAAACAATAATAAGTAATTCCAATTATGAGAATAGTATATATATATATATTTAAACCTAATATTGTATAGAAATAATTCCATTTTGCATTGAATCAAAAGATAATAATGATGTAAATGTAGTTTTAAATGGAAATATAAACTACAACAGTAGATCTGTGACATACTTATTATACAACAGTTATTATCGAAAAGTATCAAATGGAAAAGAAATACATGTTGAACATATGAGAATGAAAGATGTATATTTGTTTATAATTTTAATGAAATAGCCAACGGAAAGTTCAGCTAATAGTATATCATTTGCAAATGGAGGTGCAATGATTCTGGTTGCTTCAGTATTTGCCTCAATGAGTGCAAGTTTCTGTGAGAATATTGTATTTGAGAAAACAACGAATATAAAGAATCAATTCTTAATATCTTCATTGGATCGAAAGATATATTGGTTATCTCATGCTGTAGTTCATACTGTATGTTGTTTTGTTCCATTTATTATATCCATTGTTCTAATGGCTTGTTTTCAATTCAAAGGAGTATTAGAGAATAATTTCTTTGCTTTTATTCTTATTCTTATATTATATTCTCCATTATCAGTAATATTTGGTTATTTAATTGCATTACCGATGAACAATCTTACTGTATATAATGTTGTTATATTGATTTTGATAGGTTGCTCAAGAATCAACAAATGAACTTCTTAATATGATGACAATGTTACCATGGTTATTTACTGCTTTTAGTAGTAATCCATCTGCCTTAGCAATGAATTTATGTGCAATATTACCTCCTTATGGAGTATTTCGAGCATTCTGTATAATTTATATAATAATAATAATAATAATATATGAATAGCCTTATTAGAATCAGCAGCGAAGATAGGTGTTCCATATTCATTCAAAGATATATTTGATCCAGATAAAGATTTAATCTATGTTTATATAATATTCATAGTTGAAATAATATTGTTCAGTTTGATAATATATTTAGTGGAAATATTTCTTCCAAGTTGGAAATCGAGAGCAGAAAAACAGAAATCTTCTAAATATTATAAAAGTAAGAAAGTTGATTTAGAAAAAGGAAATGAAGAAAAAGGTGATATAAATGTTGAAAAAGAAGTAGAAAGAATAAAAGAAAAAGGAACAAATAAAATGATTATGATTTGATTCACATAAAAGAACTATCCAAAATATTCAAAAAGAGTGATGGAAAATACTTCCAAGCAGTGAATAAATTATCATTAGGAATAGGAAAAGGAGAATTATTTGGTTTATTAGGTGAAAATGGAGCAGGTAAAACAACATTGATAAAAATCTTAACAGGAGTAGAAACAGCTTCTGAAGGAGAAGGATATATTAATAATTACAGTATAAGTGATGAATTAGAAAAAGCAAGAACTAGTTTAGGAGTTTGTCCTCAATTTGATGCTTTATACAATAATATAACTCCATATGAATATCTTTATGGATATTGTTTATTATACAGTATAGAAAAGAATGAATGTAAAAGATTAATATCAAATTATTTAGATAGTGTGAATCTGACTGAGAAGAAAGATAGTTTAATCGGTAGTTTAAGTGGTGGAAATAAAAGAAGAATGAGTGTATTATTATCATTGATAGGAAATCCCAAAGTAGTATTTTTAGATGAGCCAAGTACAGGAATGGATCCAATCACAAGAAGAAGTTTATGGAATTTTATTGAAGATATCAGAGAGAATGGTAAAGTGATAGTATTAACAACTCATTCAATGGAAGAAGCTGAAACCTTGTGTAATAGAATAGGAATCTTAACTCATGGAAATATGAGATGTTTAGGAACAAGTGCTGATTTGAAGAGTGATTATGGTAATGGATATTTCTTAACAGTGAGATTAAATAGTATATTATTATTATTATTATTATTATTAAATAGAGAATGTGAATAATCTTGAAGAAAATCAAAAAGAAGTAGAAAAGATGATTCAAGAATTATATCCCAAGAGTATGTTAACTTCTCAAAGTAGTTCAATAATTCGAATATATCATGTATCATGATTTAATAATAATAATAAATAGATAAATGAAGGAAATGTTCAATTTTCAAAGATCTTTGAAGAATTGGAAAATAACAAAGAAAAATTATCAATAGATGAATATTCTATATCTGAAACCACATTAGATGATGTATTTTTATTCTTCGCTGATGAAGGAAAGAAAGATCCAGATGAAACTTAAAATTTAATCCATATTGCAATTATTATATATTTTTTATACAATATAAAATGATAAAATGCGTTTATTGTTGGTTTAAGTGAGAGAAAAAACAAAATTTTGTTAATTTGTTTGTTGAATAAGATCACTATACTGAAGTAACTGAACATGAATACAGAAACGGTATAATTTTTATAATGCATAATTCACGCTACAAAGGGGTTATTTACGTTTTATAAATATCTATTCTGCGAATTATACATAATATAATGGTGTGGAAAGCAAATTACCTATAATTGTAATTTGATTAGAAATACACATATTTTGCAAAAATATATTCTTCTTTAAAAAGTGATGTTAATTTTAATGATTCTTTAAGCTAATAGTGTTTATTTGTATTTTAGAAATTTGAATAAACAAGCCAAATTTCAAGCCTTAAAAATCTTATTTTATCTTATTCCAACACATGCTTTCTCTCTGCTGCAAATCAACACACATTGCAAGAAATGTAATGTCAAAATGTTCTGCATCAATTACCACTGAAGCCAAGAAAGTATACTTGTTCTTTAGATTATTTTTGTTTAGTGGATTGAAATGATGAACAAGCCATTAAAGAAAACGATCCAGAAATATTTGATATAATTGAGCATGAAAAATCTCGTCAGAGAAATAATATTGCTTTAATTGCATCAGAGAACTTCACATCAAGATCTGTTTTTGATTGTTTAGGAAGCTGTTTATCCAACAAATATTCTGAAGGTTATCCAGGTAAAAGATACTATGGAGGAAATGAATATATCGATCAAGCTGAATTATTATGTCAAAAGCGTGCATTAGAAGCTTTCAACTTAGATCCAGCAAAATGGGTGTTAATGTCCAACCATTATCAGGTTCACCATGTAATTTTGCTGTATATACTGCAATCTTACAACCACATGATCGTATTTTATCTATGGATTTACCCCATGGAGGACATTTATCCATGGTTATCAAACACCTGCAAAGAAGATCAGTGCTACTTCCAAATACTTTGAATGTGTTGGTTTATAGATTAAATCAAAAAACTGGTTATATTGATTATGACGAAATGGAATTAATAGCTGATTTATACCGTCCAAAATTATTAATTGCTGGTGCAAGTGCTTACCCAGAAATATCGATTATGGAAGAATGAAAGCCAATATTTGCTGATAAACACAATGCTATTTAATGGCTGATATGGCTCATATTAGTGGATTAGTAGCAGCAGGAGTTGTACCATCACCATTTGAATACTGTGATATTGTTACTACTACAACACATAAGTCATTAAGAGGTCCAAGAGGTGCAATGATATTCTATAGAAAAGGAATAAGAGGACAAGACAAGAAAGGTAAAACAATCATGTATGAATTAGAGAAAGAAATAATTCAGCTGTATTCCCTGGCTGTCAAGGCGGACCACATAATCATACAATTAGTGCATTAGCTACTGCCTTAAAACAATGTAAATCACCTGAATATCATGCTTATCAACAAGCTGTATATGATAATTGTCAATCAATGGCTATAAATTCAAAACTTTAGGTTTATAACTTAGTAAGTGGTGGTACTGATAATCATTTGATATTAGTAGATGTGAAATCCAGTAAAGGTATTGATGGAGCTAGAGTTGAAAGAGTATTAGAGTTGTGTAATATCTCTGCAAATAAGAATACAATTCCTGGAGATAAAGTGCTATGATTCCTGGTGGTTTACGTTTAGGTACACCTGCTATGACCACTAGAGGTTTAGGCAAAGAAGATTTCGCTAAGGTTGCTGAGTATGTGATAGAGCTGTTGGTATTGCTATTAATATCAACAAGAATGCTAAAGGTAAGAAATTAGCTGATTTCAAAGCTGCTGTAATCCAAAAGATCCACAAATTCAATCATTAAAGAAAGAGGTTTATACATTCTGTCAAAAAATTCCCAACAATTGGTTTTGAAGAAAGTACTATGAAATACCCAGATGCACTTTAATAGTGTAATGTTAAGAAAATGACTAGTTGATTCTATTGTTGAGTTTTTGAAGAAAAATAAAAAAATCATTCAAGCCTAATGGTTTGAGAATTCTATTTTAAATTCTTTTTTTCTAAATGACTGAATGGACATTTGATTTATCTAGCAATAAAATCAAATCAGATAGCGTTGCAAAACCACCAGGATATGTTGCTAATCCAACACCATTTGTATTTTTATCGTTTTAGTGAATTAGACAGAACATGACAAAGTTAATAATTCCACAAAGAAGCTCAGATACCAAAGAGTATTTTATTGGGTTTATATTCCTGTAGATTGCTAGTGGCATAGCATTTGCTCCTGCAGGTAGTGCTTTCATGAATGCTTTTATGATGTATATGGTTGGATCAAGTATGAATATATTTCCTCTAATGATGATTTATGACAATATATAATTCAATTACTCAAGTTATGAATGTTCAAAGGGTATATTTATTTTTATTATAATATGTGTTTTGTAAATAGCTTTTGAAGTTGTTAAAGATGCAAATGGAATACTGGGTTATAAATTCTTGTATGTTTTATTCAGTTCATTTGGCTTCTTTCTTGGAATGTGGAATTTAACAAGGATGGGATTAATACCGACAAGCAGTTCAGATTGGATAGGAGCAATTCCTATTCCTACTTATAAACAGATTAGTGGTGTAGCATACAATTTTTAATAAAATAATGTTTTTATATTGCTTTTTAAAGATGTTTAACTATTATAAAATATCCAAAACAACAAAATTTTACATAATATGACAATTTTTTGTAGATTATATTTATGAAGCAGTTTCATCCCCAGTTAGTGCTCTTACGTATAATACATTATTACATCTGATAAAAATATCTCCTAATTTGCCTGTCAATGTCCCATCTATGTATTCTTCTGAACCTGATAATTGAAGATTCATATAACGATCAACTGAAACTAAGAAACCTATATTATATGTAAAATAATGCATATACCCTTGTATTCCATACCCCACTTCAATTTGACTATACATGATTTACCAGTTAATTTGGTTAAAAAGGGTTTTGGATGTAATAACACCTATATACTATAATAATTAAAATACCTTCTGTTGTGACATTTAAAAAAATTATTTTCTGGTTTCAAAATTATTACCCCAATTTATTAGTTTGTTTGGCTTGAGTTATATCATTTCATTTTTTAAATATATCTTTTTAAACAAATGTCTGGTATTGATAAATTGAAT
>NGBS01000597.1:0-142755 GCA_002245135.1 Proteromonas lacertae
AGCAACAACTCAAGAAACTACTACTGAAGCAGCAACAACACAAGAAGCAACAAAAGAAACTACAACTCAAGAAGCTACAATAGAATCTGCAACTACTCAAGAAAACTACAACTCAAGAAACAACAACTCAAGAAGCAACAACAGAAGCAGCAACAACACAAGAAACTACTACTGAAGCAGCAACAACACAAGAAGCAACAAAAGCAGCAACTACTCAAGAAGAAACAAAAGAATCTGCAACAACTCAAGAACTCTACTGAAGCAGCACAACAAACAGCAAGCACAACAACACAAGAAACTACTACTGAAGCAACACAACACAAGAAGCAACAACAGAAGCAGCAACAACACAAGAAACTACTACTGAAGCAGCAACAACACAAGAACTACTACTGAAGCAACAACAACACAAGAAGCAACAAAAGAAGCAGCAACTACTCAAGAAACTACAACTCAAGAAAAACAACTCAAGAAGCAACAACAGAAGCAGCAACAACACAAGAAACTACTACTGAAGCAGCAACAACACAAGAAGCAACAAAAGAAGCAGCAACTACTCAAGAAGAAACAAAAGAATCTGCAACAACTCAAGAAACTACTACTGAAGCAGCAACAACTCAAGAAGCAACAAAAGAAGCAGCAACTACTCAAGAAGAAACAAAAGAATCTGCAACAACTCAAGAAACTACTACTGAAGCAGCAACACAACAACAACAGCACAAAGCAGCAACAACACAGAGAAGCAGCAACAACACAAGAAGCAACAAAAGAAGCAAGCAACTCAAAGCAACAACACAAACACACAACAACACTAGCTCAAGAAGCAACGAAGCAGCAGAAGCAACAACACAAGAAGCAACCACAGAAGCTGCGACAACTCAAGAAGCAACTACTCAAGAAGCAACAACAGAAGCTGCGACAACTCAAGAAGCAACCACAGAAGCAGCAACAACTCAAGAAGCAACACACAGCAAGCAACAACAACACAAGAAGCAACAACCAGAAGCTGTGACAACTACTCCAGTTAGTGATGGAGAAAATCAAGGTGAAAATCCAAAGATCCATCTGCTAGAGTATTGGAAAACAGTGGAATGAGAAATTATTGACATATGATCAATGGCCACCAGTTATTGATGAAAATAAATTAAAAATTAATGCAACAGAAATATTTATCGATTTATTGAATAAAAATGGAGTTGTATATGATAAAAACAATGTAATTGAAGTATCAGTTGAAGAAGTAAAAAAGGATGATCAATCTATTAAATACGAATTAAAAATCACAGGATTAGCAGTGAAAGATACAGAAAAATGGAAAGAAGTATATGGACAATTAGAAAACAATGATTCTCCATTCTATCAAGCGATTAACATTAGTACAAATAGCAATCTATCAACATGTGCATTACCAGATCATATGAAACAATTAACACCATGTGGTTATGGTAAAACAGTGTTTGAATATCTTACAGTAGAAAAAGGAATTGAAAATAGTTTCACCAATTAATAAAGATGACAAAATTAAGGTTAAGTATGGTATTAGATGTGGAAAAAATGATTTTCTTACTGGATATGTAAATGGTAGTATAAAAGTAGATAAAGAAGTAGGTATTCAAAATACTTATTGTAGTATTACATGTAGAGCTGATGGTTATAGAACAAATTACAATCAGTTATACTTCAAAATAACTGAATATACTCCATCTGTTAATAGAAAAGACAGTATATTTGTATCATCAGTAGAATCTGGTGAATCGTTTGATATTTCAATTAAAATTCAATATCCTAATGTAGATCCAGCATTAGTAAAGGATGTTTCATTTGATCTAGATTTAGAATTAAGAGTAGTAGATGGTTCTAGTAATTGTGAATTATATGGAAACAGACAAGCATTATTAGATAAAGATAATACTTTAAAATTAAGTGGTTTATATATAACATGTAATGAGATAGGTGTATATACAATGAAAGTAAGATATTCAGTTAATGGATATAGTACTCCAAGTGAAGTATTTATTGCACCAATTGATATTGATAAAACAATTACAATTATAAAGAAACCCGAATTGAAGCCAAAACCAACAGAACCTGCAAATGGTGAAACTGTAGCTACTAGTGTTGATAATGGTATTGAATATGAATATGCATGTAAGAATAAATCACAATCATATGATTCATATTCTGGATTATGCTGTAAAAGAAATGAAGGTTATGGTGAAATCTGTACTACTTCAATTGTTGTTATTCCTTTCACTTCTTCTACCGAAACTAGACTTTCTCAAAAGTTTATTAATGAATATTTAACATTATTAAAGAGATATGTATTCCATTTAAGTAATTTCAACTTCACCTATATTCCAACTAACGATATGAATATTAAAATAGAAGTAAAGTTCTTCCTTCATCATATATTCGGTTATGATGGCGTACTTGATGAATTAGTAAGAAGAAATAGAGTGTTACAAGAAGGTATAAATTGGGATCAAGTTACTAATCCATATTCATATGTTAATGCAGTGATTAACTTCTTAGAACCATCCGCAGAAGAGGAACAAGGAGATGGAACATCAACCAAACCAAATGATGATGAAAATTTAGCCAATCTATTGCCACCAGAGATAGTTAAAGCTATTCCAGATAGTAAAATTCAAGAAATGAAAACTTTTGTAAATGATGTGAAACAAAATGCACAAAGTCAATCATCTTATATTGCATCAGGTAATAATTTAGTTCTTGATGCAGATGTTGGTATTAATGTAATTGAAACAGTACAGCAAGATGTAGATATTCCAACAGTTCAAGAAAAGCAATATGCTGATTCTCCATCTAGTAGTGATGATAAGAATTGGGCTGAGAAATATTGGTATGTTATATTAATAATCTGTTTGGGATGTGTATTGATTATTGCTATTATTGGGATAATTGTAGCTGTTGCATCATCATCATCTTCTTCTTCTTCTTCTTCACCATATAAATCAGGCAGACCAACAAAAAAATCAATTGATTCACGTGAAATGGCAGAATCTATAGTTACAGTAGATGAAGTGAGAAAAGAGAATAATATTGAAAATGGAGAAGATGTCTATAAGCCATACAATCAAGATGTAATAATGGAAGGATATTTAATGGAAGATATTAAAGAAAGAGTAGTTAGTATTTGGCAAACTAGATATGTTGTATTATTTTATAATCCTCCAATGTTAAGAATCTATGATTCTATGAATGTGAGTTATTTTGGTAAAGTCTATGTTAATGAAAGACAAAGTATACCATTTACTTGTTATGAAAATGCTGAATATAGAAATGGAAATGATTATTTCAATTTAGTATTAAGAGTGAAAGATACAAAATCAAAGTCATTTGAACCAGGTGATATTGAGAAAATAATAACATTTAAATGTGAAGATAAAGACAGAATTGAAGTTATAAGAGAATGGGTTCAATGCATTAGAGATTATAAGAATCAAAAGCCAAAAGCAAAAGTAATGTACAAAAACAGTAATCCATTAATAGTAGATGGAAAAGGAAAAATAGTAACAGCAACTGATAAGACTGAAGAAAGAAGAACAGAAGAAAAAGTATATAATACAAAGAAATTCACATCTGATGGAAGAAGTAGAGTATCAGCTGTTCGTAGTTCATTTGTAGAATCAAATGTAGTAAATGATCCTAATACAATTAACCCACAACAACAACAACAACAACCAATTATATTATCAAATCAACAATCAGTAGCATATGTATCACGCTCAGCAAGTCAAAGATCAAATACTGCATCTTCACAACCATTACCATATCCAATAATAGCTGAAGTAGAACACCAACCTAAGAATGAAATATTAATGGAAGGATTCTGCTTAATTGAATATACAGGTGGTTTATTCAAATCATGGAAGAAAAGATATTGTGTATTATTATTTGATCCAGATATATTTAAGATATATGATACAATGATTGAAAACTGTAATGGAAAAACGTACTTAGGTGAAAGAGATATTATTTCTTTAGATTGTTACAAAGATATTGAATATATAGGTGATAGACATGATTTTGTAATTGTCTTTAGTGTTAAAGATATTAGATATAAAGTATCAGAACCAGGTGATATGGAAAAGAGAATTCACATGAAAATAGAAGGTGGTGATTATGCTATGCAAATTGTGAAACAATGGATTAATGCTTTTAAGAATCAAAAGCCAAAAGCATCTGATGCTTGGATAAATTCATCCAATAACAATAATCAGTCAGTTAGTCTTCCATATAAACAAAGTCCATCAAAACCAAACTTACCGCCTGCAATTCCTCAATATACACCATCACCCAGTAAATATCGACACTCCGAGTTAAGATCAAGTAGAATTAGAACTTCTAATACTTCTCAAATGGTCCCACCACCTCAAGCTCAACCAGTTGTAACTAATCCAGCTGTACCACAACCAGGTGAAGTAAAACCAGAGGAAGCCAAGCCAGTTGAAACAAAACCTGTTGAATCTAAACCTGTTCAACAAGAAGAACAGTGTAATAAACCTGAAGCACCAAGTGAGTAAGATTTGTAGTTATTATATAATCATTTTTTATATGTTTGTTTAAATATTGAGAAAAATAAAAAAATACATCAAGCTTATGTTTGTGTTTTAAAAATGAAAATTGTCGTTTATCTTCTTATCATTGTTAGTTTAGCTCATGCAACTGTGATTAGTGAAAGTATGATAATCTGCTTTATATTATAGAATACAGAAAATTAGTTGACACAGTTAATAGAGCTAATTTGACATGGAAAGCTTCTTTATACTCAGTATAATATACTATATATAATATATTATATAGAACATTGAATTTTTAGTGTCTCTTAATTATTCTGCTCCAGAAGAACTGATATTTGAATATAAGAATGAAACTAGTTATGGAAATATGCCTTCATCTTTTAATCCGTCAGATAAATGGTATAAACTCATATTATAGTTTTATTTTTAGGAATTGTTCTAGTTTTGAGTATATCTACGATACTGGCTCTTGTGAAAGTTCATTTGCTATTATACCAGTATCTGTAGCTAGTGACAGATATTGTATTCATTTAGGAAAAAACTATCAATTATCAAGTGAAGAAGTGCTTTCATGTTGTGAGGATTGTGGAAATTGTGTAAAAGGGGGTATTTATTCTAGATCCTGGATTTATATGAATGTATAATATAAATCATAATTTCATTCTTTTGTAGTATTGGGGTATTGCTACAGGTGGTGGTTATAACAAGACAGACTGTTGTATTCCCTATTCTCTACCTCCATGTGATCATTACCCTACAAATGAATACAAACCTTGTGAAAAACCAAAAACAACACCAAAATGTTCAAAGAAATGTCAATCAAGTTACAAATACGATTATATGGAAGATATTCATTATATAGACATACCTTACAGTATAAGAGGTAAAAATTTAGAGTTTGAATTATATACTTATGGACCAGTATCAACTAATATCGATTTTTATGAAGATTTAATAGTGTATAGAAAAGGAATATATAGTCATTCTTTTGGTGAATATCTTGGTAGAATTCCAGTGAAAGTATTAGGATGGGGAATAGATGATGGTGTTAAATATTGGACAGTAGCAAATTCATGGAATAGTGATTGGGGTGAAAAAGGATTTATTAGAATTAGTAGAAGTGATTCTTCTTTACATTTAGATGAAAAAGTGATTACTGCAATGCCTTTGTGGTAAATATTATAATTTATAGAATCATAAATATATATATATATATATAATATACTCTCATTTATGTTTTCTTTTTATTGAAACTTCTATTTTTTAATAAACATCAAAAAAATATATAATATAAAACAAACAACAAATAAGATAGAAAAAATTATTGAATAAATGATCATTTTTTATTTGGTTTTTGATTCTTTTGTTTCTTTGTTTCTTTTTGTGATTTATCTTTTGATTCTTTCACTTTTTTCACTTTCTTTTCATCATTTACTACTTCCTTCTTTTCTACTTTCTTTTCTACTTTCTTTTCTTTCTTCTTTATTTCTTCTTTTGGTTTTTCTTCTGTTTTTTTAACCTCTTTACTTTCTTCAGTTTCCTTTGGCCTTTTCTCTTCTTTCTTTGCGATTATTACTTTTGAGTTTTTATAACCATCAAAAGAAAACTTAATTCCTAATTTTTCAAGTTGCTTTCTTCGCTTTTCATCTCTTTTTAATAATCGCTCTTGTCTACTCTTTGAAGTTTCTTGGTAATTTGGTCGTTTTCGACGATTTATATCAATCTTTTTCCAAGGAATTTTGTGATATTTTTTATTTGCACCTTTAAATAAGCCAACAAACACTTTTTCTTTTGGTAATAGTTCTGCTTTAATTGTATGATTCATTAAAATATATCCATCCATTGTTTCAGCAACAACTTTTGCTACATCGGGTGATTCAAATTCAATAAATGCATAATGTTTTGATTTTCCTGATTTTTTATTCACAGACATTCTAATATTCTTTATATCTCCAAATTGTTTGAAAAATGTCTCCATCTGTGGTTGTTCAAAGCCAAATGGCAGCCTACCAACGTACACTACAGAACTATATTCAGTAGAACCTTCTTCAACATCACTACCTTCCTCTAGACCAGACATTATAAATGTATGATCAGAAAACCAAAATTTATAAACCGAACAACAAATAAAACGGATATATTTTCAACCGTTTTAATACCGTTTTCTCTTTTTCATATGCAACCATCCAATTAGTATTAATAATTATATCATAAAATAGTTCATCATCATACATTCCACCCAATCCAAATAAAGATTCCCAATTTCTTGAACAATGGATTAAAGAATGTGATGTGAAATATAAAGACCCAAGGTATTGTTATATTATTTTCTAATGTGTTTAGAGATATTGATACAGATGAAAGAAGTTGTTGTAGTTGTGAAACTCACGATGAATGGTTAGAAGGTTATTCTAAAAACCATCCATATCAAACAGAACAACAATTGAAAAAACTCCGTCAAGTATAAAAGATTATACTCATTATTTCATAGAGTGTGAGAGATGAAAGAAACAGAATGGCAGAAGCTGAAGTAAAGTATGAATTGTTGAAAAGAGCACTTGCCCGTGTTGATAAATTAAGAAATCCTGCACCTGCTAGTTGGAAAATATAATAATCAATTCAAATAAGAATATCTATATGTAATCTTATTAGTATGTATATAAATACATTTTTTTAATTGTTGGTTTATAAAAAATAATATAAACATATAGGATAAATATCTAAATAACATAAATCTATAAACATTTCAAATGCAACATCCCATTCTCATTAAATACTATCACATTCTCTTTATGATTTGTCACAATTGTAGAAAAATCATATTTACAAAAATGACAAGTATAATCCATCATCTTTTTATCTCTTAATCTATTCAGATTAACTTGATAATACTCATTACTATTCTTTACTGGTTTTACTAATATAGTGTTTCTATCAAACAACACAGATGAACAAGCACCATCAGCAAATGTTGTTTCATTAGCAATTAATTTATCTGAATAATCAATATAAAAAATCGAATTTATATTTGATAAATCTTTTTTATACACACTTATAATTGAACCATTGGCTAGATAGAAGTATAAATAATAAGGATCAATTTCATATAGACTATATATTCGTAACAAAGTACCTTTAAATGCATTATTATTATTATTATTACTTAAATTTAATAAATTATTATTATTATTATTATTGTATAAAGTAGAAAGTGATATTTTTTATAACACATTTTGGCCTTTTATTGGATGTAAAAGTTGCAACTGATAAATATCTCAAATCATAGAATAAACAATCACCTTCATTAGTACAACAATACAGTGTATTGGTATTGTATTTCAAACTACCAATCAACTTTACTTTTGTTATGGATTTATATCTTGATGGAAAATCTTCATATGTTGGTAACATCCAAATACTTTTTCCTGTTTTTATTCTCAAATCATTCATATATACCCTATCTTTATTTGAATTAATAAATATTGAATTTTCATTATGATGTTTAATTTGTTCAATAAATTCTTGATTTTTATCTTTAAAGATGAATTTATTTTGAATAACTGAACGTGAATTTAAATCAAGGCAATTGTAGTGCGTTGACCTTTCTGGAATTACATTTAATTGAGATGATACTCTATTACTCCAGAACAAATCGTTTATATTGTAATTTACTTTTATACCATTAGTAGATGGTATAGGATCTACACATTTAGATGAAGGATTTGAATGCATTTTTGATAGAACAGATGAATTATAACAATATATATTCCTTGCTGATGTATAAGCTATTAGAAAATAACAATATTTGTTTAATACTTTGTATTAATGCTGAATCATCACAGTTAAATGACATTATTGGATGATAATTCTGCGAAAAAGTGGATGTATAGTCAACAGGCTGTAAAATTGCTGGATATTCTTCAAATGCATCTAAATATGTTGATTGTATTTTTAAATATGATGAATATATATTTGGAGCGGAATAGTCTGATTGAAGAATCCATTGAGGTGAAAATGGTGTATATAATTTTTTAGGACCAATTGTATTTCTTTTTTATATTTTTCGGTGGTTTTACTACCTCATCTGAGTCAGAATCACTACTTGGCGCGAAATATTTTTCAAGAGTTTGCATGATGTTTGAATAAAAAAACAAATTAAACAAGTTATTATTTATAATTTCAAAAGTACAACAAAATTTTTAGTTAATTATGGACTGTTTTCTACAAATTTGTGAAGATGATAACGATTTCTAATTTCTGACTGTACTTGGTCAGATTTTGACAATCGTATTAGAAAAGGGAGTAGTTTCAGTAATTCATTATCATTTTCATCGTCAAACCATGAATTAATGGGTATTCCATTGTCTAATTGATATCCAAAAGCATGTGGAGAGTTATCTACAATTATACACTTATTAACATCTCTACCTAACACATTTAAATCCTTCATATAGTTACCATTAACACATATACAAGAATCTCTGAATAAACGAAATCTATTGGATAATAAGCTAATATAAAAATATACTGTATTTGTGTATGTGTTGGATCTAACGTATCAAGCAACTTATCAGCATATACTCTTTGAGAAGCAGTAAATATCACTATTTCATATAATCTAGACACTTGCTCCATAAAGTGTTTGAGAAATGGTCTAATTTTAACATATACATTGAAAATTTGACCACTGAATTCAACAGGGAATTGCAAATCAGGATTTGGTATTGGAATCGATAGAACAATGTACAAGAGTCTCATCTAAATCCAATACAAGTGTATGTGTAGTAGTTAAACCATTTGATCTTGGTGGCAATACTGTAGATAGATTACCTGACCTAATTACATCTGAATAGGGTGGGAGATGTTTTATAAAGGTATATGGGTCGAATTCTTGGATATTTATATCAAAATCTGGTGAATTGTAGGTTATCATTGCATCACTGTGAAAAAATTCCTCATCTTCTTCATAATCATCTCTATATTGAGCAATTTATAAATAAAAAATATATACTGAAATTCTTCTCCTGAAGAAGAATCTTGAGCTGGAACATTGTCCATTTCTATTAAGATTAATCACTTTAAACTATATACCATGTGGTACTTTTGGTATTGGAGAAAATAGAAGATCATGTTCTTCTTCATCCCTATGATATTAGACAAATACATTATACTCTGCTTCAAAATTTATTGGACGAACTGGGACTCTGGGTGGTAAATTGCCTAAATCAGTATATGAGATATATTATACTTGCATCTGGACGTTTACAGGAAGCAATAGGACTGTGAGCGTCTAATTGTGTGTAATAGAAGAACACATACCATGAATCGGTCGGGACATTAGCATGAATAAATTATAACTTATTTATCTGTTGAATTAACGATTGACGATCTACAAGACGAGAAATTAAAAATGTTTTGAGTAATTTTAGTTTTTTTATTCGTTTCAAACACCTAATTTGAATTTAAAATTTCAAATCTACACTCTGGATAATAAATAACAATAACAATAAAATAAAATAAACTATTAAAACAAAATTGTGATTAATCCGTCAGTTTTATACCTAATGTACTCTGGAATATTGGCATATTTTCAGAACGCTTATATTTCTTAGGATTAGTATTGATCATACTATTCACAAAATAATACAACATATATACTGGCTCCCATGCATCAGACGGATATTGATCTTTATGGTTCAAATACCATCTTCGTTGTGTGAACAATTGCTGAAGGTACCTCCAAAAGAGGAAATCGACAATCTCCTTTCACTTCTGAATTTACAATACCCTAAGAATTAGAATTAATATCATTATACACCAAATCTCCATAATGGGCCTGATTTTCCTTCTGCTTTGGATGACATCAAGTCATAAAACGTCATTTCTTGTGGAATAATAGAATCTTCTTTCACAAACATTAAATCAGCAGGATGCATATCTTTAACAGCAGGAAATTTAGCTGACAGTTGTTTAGAGGCTAATATTAAGAATTTAAATATCGATGTTCCTTTTGGTACAGTCAAATCGTATTTATGACCATATCCATCCCAATATTTGTAAGAAACAACAAAAGTTTCATTTTTTATTTTTTCTATTTCTTCTTTTTGTTTCTTTTCTTCTTCTAATTTCTTCTCTCTTTCTTTAGCATCTCTCTCAGCATCAGGAAGGAAGTGAGTATCTACTGTTGGATCTTTCATTGGTTTTGTTGTAATTATTGGTTCTTCCTCCTCTGAATCATCATTTTGAAAACTTAATGCTACTTTTGGTTTTTTAATGATAGGTACTTCGGTTTTATTATTGAAAGTTTCACGAGATTTTCGTTTTTTACTATAACGGTTATTATTCCATATTAATACAATAGAGTTTTCTTAGTTTCTTCTTCTTCACTTCTTGGAGTATCTTCTGTTGCTTTCTGATACTCTTCGAAACTTTTTAATCCTGCTAATTTTGACTATTCAATAAACAAATATTAGAAATACAGTATCTGACATTTCTTGATAACCAACAGAATGGAAATATTTCTTTAATGGATCGTCTGGAGCATTATCTTGTATTTCTTCTTTTTTTAAGCCTAAATTGTTTATTTTTGATTAGGTATACTCATATTGGGTGATTTAAAGCAATAATATGGTCAAAGAGTATGCTATAAGGTGAGAAAGTAAGAAAAGAAATGAAAATTGGTTTGAAAAGCTTGAATCTATTTTATTCTTTATTAGCTTATCTATTGAATATATTCATAAAATAAACACATTTATTAACAACATTTATTAATTTAAATTAATTTGTGCTTTTTATATCAATGCAATACTCTTCATCATTTCTAATCTATTTAGAAGATTAAATATATATTAAATAATACTATTTTGAAAGATTCATCATTCTTTATTGCCAATCTGTCAATAATATCATATTTTTCTTCTCTTTCAACATCAATAACTCTTACTATTTTATATTCATCTATGTCATATATTAAAATGTGTAAATATTTATCATCGTTATATAATATTCCAATATTTTTACAGTTATCCATATAAGCAAGAGATATACATCTCCAATTCTTTTTTATATTGAATAAATGTTGTATTTTACCCATCTGTTGATATAAATCATCCTTCAGTGAATATATTAATATATCATTTGTTTCAGATAATATAATTATCTTATTTTCTTTGTTATAAAATACACATGAATTAATCATTACATCAAATTCTATTAAGTTCCATTTATTCATTGCAAGTGAATAGAAATACACATTCATTTTCCAACACATAATTAAATAATCATTATTTATGTCAATAATAACATTACTGGATTTGTCTTTATATATTATATCACATCTATCACTTTCTTTTAAATATGTAACTAAAATATCTGAAGATAAAAAATCTGCAACAATTTCTTTGCTATTCAACAAAAACTTTAGCTCTTTTTTATAAGATAATTCTTTTATTGTTGATAGTGTATAATTATTATGGAATGAATTGAATGTTAGTGGATAATTCATATCTGTGATGTTAATTATCTTAAAATGATGATCATTCGTTATACAATACAATCTTTTATCATAACTACATATTCCATATAATACTCCAATCTTTATATTATCAGATATTTTCTTTTCTATAGAAAAAAAAACATTATATTTTTCATCATATACTGAAATCTAAATTAGAAAACATAATTTCTTCTCTATCATTGTCAACTACTACAATAATATTATCATATAACCAACAAATTAATGGAATACACTTGCATATAGAATCATTTGATGTATTTATTGGGAATACTTCTATTGTATAATAATTATCTAATTCATTAAATGGTATAACTAAAACAGAACCATCCACAAATTGACATAAACAGTAATTGTCATTTTTAATTATATTGTATATTATCTTTTTATTCGGGATATCTGCTATAAGTTCATATGTATCTAATCTATATATTTGAATTACAAGATCTATTCTATTATAAACGTAGTATATATACCAATAGCTATTAACAGATTATGTCTTGTTGATATTTCAAATCTCCTTGCTCTAAATTTTGATATTTCCTTCTTCACATATTTATTTGTATTTATATTATAAACTATTTCAATGATTGATGAAGATGTATTAGATATCATTTTCACTGTATCTTCATCTTGAATTGGTAATAATACTGCATTCATTAAATAACAATCATAGATTTTTATAGTACATAATTTTGTTAATCTATAATACTATATATCAATGAATTATACTCTGATTTAATTGAATATACGACCATTCCTTCGTTGCAAACATAATAGAGGTGATTTCCATCATCAGTTAAGTTGACTACTGGATTTATCAGCTCTTCATTAAATGGTAAGATATCGATTGATTTTTTATCTATATTAAGTTATATATTTCATAATACTCAATTTGAATGTATAACACTTATAAGGTGACTCACTTCCAACAAATACAATCCCATTTTTAGCACATTTCATACAATTTGTTTTTGATACATAAATAATGTTTGGTGTATTAAAATTTCCTTCAAAAATGCTATACTGCGGCATAAAATAAGAAAATAAGAATTGAAAATATCAAGCCAAACTTTTTTTATTTTCTTTCTATTCATCTCATACACAGCATATATAATTAAAAAAAATACATTTAAAATATAAATTAACTATAAGTAGATACATACAACTACTTTTTATTATGCAATACTGGATCTTGGTGTTATTCCTCCATCAATAGTAGACTATATAAATAAAATATATAAATATACAACAGATCTAGATTTATCTAAGAATCTTCTACTCAATGCAGCTGCTTCAGCATCTAGTCGAATAGCTTCAGATATATCACCTCTTTGTTCACTTTTACTAGCTGATATAACATTACTTTCATCCAACAACATATTCTTCAATGTAGATAAATCCATCGATGGTCTTTTGTTAATACTCTTATTTTTAGCTTTTTCATATCCACTTAACTTCATCTCTAATTCTCTAACTTTCTCTTTGTAATTTTGTACTTTCTCTTTTTCATTATTTAATGATGTCTTATATTTATCCACTTCTGATGTTAATCTTGTCATTTCTCTTGAAACTTCCTCTCTCTTCAAATTCTCTTCTTGATCTTCTTTCTCTGACTGTTTCTTTAACTTATTCAATTCTTTAGTTAACTTCTTTTCATTTTCTTCACCTCTCTTTATTTTATCAGACATTGAATTAATTTCACTTTCAAATTTCATTTCTAATGTTTTCATTGCATTATCATGTTGTAAATCCATTTCTTTTATCTTATTTTCATAAAACATCACTTTATCACTCTTAAATTTTTCAAATTCACTTTGTATCTTTGTTTTTTCATCTTGAAGTATTCTTAATTGGTTTTGTAACTCGTTTATCTTTCTATTTGATTCATTATATAATTCTTCATATTTCTCTTTATCTTTCTGCAACTTTTCATAATTATCCTTCAATAATTTCATTTCACTTTTAATTGATGCTAATTCTGAATCTTTATCTTGTAATTCAGCTTTTAATTCTTTATTTTTTTGCTTTTTCTTTTCCAATTTTTCATCATAATCTTTTGTTAGTTGACTTGATACATCCTTTTTCATATTTTCAACAGAATTCATAAATTCGTTTAATAATGTGGGTATTCCTTCTGTTGTTATCTTTGATGGATCTGATAATAACTTCTTTGTCTTTTCAGATATTGGCAAATTATTAGCAATGATTGAACTTAATCCTTTAATGTTATTATCAGTGATGATTTTACTTTTTTCTAATTTTTGGACATTTTCAAATAATTCATTCCTATAATTTCATATTAATAATTATTATATACTTTTCACCTTCAATTTCTTTCACATTATCACTTAATTCCTCTATCTCTTTAGTTTGCTTTTCAACTTTTTCACTTAACTGTGATCTTTCAGTATCTAATTTTTGTACTTGACTCTTCAATTCTTCTACATTATTTGTCAATTTATTCTTTTCTTCACTTACACCTTTCAATTCATATTCTTTTTTGACTAAATCATTCTAATCATAAGATAAATATAATCATATATATATACTTTAACTTCCTCCGCTTTTTGTTTTACCTCTTTCAAATCATTTGTCAAATTCTGTATTACTTCTTCATTCTTCTTTGTTGTATCTTGTAATTGATTCTTTAATATACTATTTTCATGTTCAGTGTTTTGTAATTGCACTTTAACTCCTTCTAATTGTATTGAATAATCCTGCTTTGTTTGTTTATCTTTCTATTAATAATATAAATTAAAATGTATAAATACTGTTTGATATAGTTGAACTATTGACTTATAGAATGATCCTTCTGGATTTAGCTCCTTTCTAAATGCATCTATTTGCTGTTGTATTGTTGTTTTCATATTATCACAACATGTTTTTAAACTCTTTAAGTTTATATTAATACTATAACTACTATTCTTTATCATATTACTCTGTTGAACCTTATTAGCTTGAATATTATCCAACTGACTTTGTAATTCTGATATTTTATTACCATAATTATTAATCACATTTTCATTATCACTCAATTTATTTTTATATGCACTTTCATTCTGTTGAAGTTGTTTTGCTTCATCCCTCAATGTATTGAACTTACTTTCTGCCATTTTCAATCTACTTGATAAATCTTCAATGATTCTACTTTGATCACCTACTTGTCTTTCCAATGTATTATGAATTTGATTTTGTTCTAATTGATGCTGACCTTCTATCTCTTGTTTTATTGATTCTATTTCATTGTTATGCCTTTCTTGTAACTTCTTTATTTCTGTATCTAATACTTTTTTCACTATTGGATTGGATGGATTTGTCATATCTTGTTTTATTGATGATAATTCATTAGATAGTTCTTCAACTTCAGATTCTAAGTATCTGATTTTTTCATTTGCTTTTTTATCTTTTATTGTCAATTCTTGGATTTGAGAGTCTTTAGTTTCAACTAAATTCTCTTTCTCTTTTTCAACTTCATTGATTTCTTCATGTAATTGTTGAATTTTTTGATTTGTTTTTAATTTATATTGTTCAATATCTGATCCTTCAGTTGTTATATCTCTTAATATTGTATCTTGTTTCAATTTCATTTCTGCTAAATCATTATACCTTCCAGTCATAGTTTTCATCTGATTTGCTGCGTATGAATAATTCTGATCCAGTTGATTATATCTATGTTGTATATCTCTATATTTCTCTTTCAATCTATCATATTTCTTTGAAAATATCAGTGTTTGTTCAGCTAATCTTACAGTCAAATCTTTTATTTGGTTTTGATATTTCAATGCTTCTGTTTCTGTGGCATTATCTATTCTTATTTTGATATTATTGTATTTGTCATGAATTATTCTATAATCACTTACTAATTTGTTATATTGATCTTTTAACTAATAAATTAATAAATTATACAGAATAAATACATTACGAATTTTCATATTTTTAGCTTGAATTGTATCATCATACTCCTTTTGCTGTTGATTACTATTGATAATATTATTATATTAATTAATACATCATATCAACTAATTGTTTTCTTTCCTCAGTTAATAATACAATCGCCTGTTCTACATCACTTTTATATTCATCAGTATTATATTTTAAATGACTTATATTATCTCTATACTTTTGACGATCTTGTAAAATTAACTAATTAAATGATTAAAATGATTTGAATAATACCTTTTCATAATATGACTTGATTTTTGTGATTTGCA
Organism: Proteromonas lacertae; assembly: GCA_002245135.1. Classification (NCBI taxonomy): domain Eukaryota; class Bigyra; order Opalinata; family Proteromonadidae; genus Proteromonas; species Proteromonas lacertae. Next base: position 16,272 of record NGBS01000597.1, read on the forward strand.
CATCCATATTGTGAAAAGAATTATTTATTGGTGTTATTTGTTGTTGCTGTTGCTGTCTTGATGGTGATTGTATGGTTAGGGATGTTGAAACTGTTGGATCTACTGATTCGTTTAAATCCACTTCACTATTACGTTTTTTTATAGATGATCTAATAGATTCATCCTTTACAATATTATAATGAATTAAATTATACTGTTCTAGATGTTCTTCTCTCTGATTTGTCTTTCATTTGAGTTAATTCAAGTAAATTCTTTATTTCATCTTTGTATGCTTTTACTTCTTTATGTTGAGATTGTAATTTACTTGTTAGAATAGTTAATTGATTTGTCAGTTCTTGGTAAGTTTGTTCTCTTTCAGAATTAATATTAGTGACCAATATTTCATGTATTCTATCAAACACAAATTGTCTAGACTCTGGATCCAACTGCATCTGAGCTATTGTACTATCAGACAATATTGATCTTAGAGTAATCTCCATCTAATCATAATATAATTATTGAAAATACTTGTTGCGATAATTGTTGTATTCTTAAATCAAATAATTGCCTTAGAGACTGTAATCTTTGGTTGAATTCATTTTCTAACTCTTTTTTGGATATTTTTGAGTGTTGACTGGCGTGAGTTGACGCTGAGTCAATGGAAGACACACTTAATGTGTCTGAATTCATTCTTTAATTCACTTTAAATCAAGTTTAAAAATATATTAACGGTTAGTTTTGATTGTATATTTAAAGTGTTTATAATAGTAGTTTGAAATTGTAAAATATGATTAAAGTAATCATTACGAAATGTTCACATGAGGGTGAGATATTATATTGATTTTATTTTCTTATTCGATACAGTTTATGATAATTTGTCTGAATAAAACCAAATAAACAAAAATCGAAGAGGAATAAGAAAGATTAAGAATAAAAATAATCTATTTATTTCCTCCTAAATTTGATTGGAATATAATATTGAGTTTAGAAGATACTGCAGTCTCCTGTAATTCTATCTTTACAGTCTCCTTGGTATCCATACTTTGAAGAAGATACTAATCTAATTTCTGATCCTTTTTGACTACACACTAAACCAGTTGGTAGATTTCTAGATTCCCAACTTTCATTTATACATTCTTGATATCCACTTCCGCATGAACATTCACTAATACATCTCTTATTACCTGTAGTACAATGAGTTGGTTGTTCTGGAGCATAAATCAATGTTGGTAATACTGTTGGATTTGCTACACATGGACAATTACCAGTGATTCTTCCTTCACATAAACCTACAGATCCATAATGTGGACAGCCATATACTGATTCAATACAAGTGGAATTGTATTGACGACAGATTGTACCAGCAGCTAATTCTCTAACAGCAAATTGACCATTTACACATTCATAATAACCACTTCCACAACCACATTCTTGTACACATAATTGTTCACCGTGATTACATGATGGAACTGGAGTACCAATAATTACTGTTGGATATGTTGGTGGTACTGTTGGTCTAACTGTTGGTGGATAAGTAGCTGGTCTGGTTGGTTTGTATGTTGGTCTTACAGTTGGAACATAAGTTGGAATATAGACTGGTGGAGCTGTTGGTTTAACGGTTGGTCTTACAGTTGGGATTATTGTTGGAACTACATTTCTGCATGGACATTGACCTACTATTCTTCCTTCACAAACACCAGCTTCTCCATATTCTTCACAACTAAAAGCTAAATTAATTTCAGTTCCATTTTGAGCACAAACAGTTCCAGCTGGCAATGGTCTTTCAACCCAACTACCTTGACTACATTCATAATATCCTTTTCCACATTCGCATTGACTTTCACAGAATTGTTCACCATCTCTACAATAACCCAATGGTAATGTTGGAGTTGGAGTATGAGTTGGACTTATACCACATCCACAGTTTCCTGATATTTTTCCTTCACAGAATGGTTGAGCACCATTTTCTTTACATCCAAATTCTACTGAGATTTCAGTTCCGTTTTGAGCACATACAGTTCCAACTATATTAATATATTATAATTAATATTTATTATACATGGTAATATTCTAGCTTCCCAAGCATGATTTACACATTCATAATAATTACCTTCACAATTACATTGTTCAGAACATAATTGATTTCCATCTACGCATGGTTGATTGATACTTGTTGGAATTACATTTCCTGTTGGCATTAATGTTGGTACAATCTTACAATTGCAATTTCCTCTTACATGACCAGTACATAAACCTGCTGAACCTGCTTCTGGACATGAGAATTCTACTATAATTTCAGTTGCATTTTGAGCACATACAGTTCCGACTATAATATAAATAATATATATATACCTGGTAAATCTCTGTATAACCATCCACCGTTTACACATTCATAATAACCTTCATCACATTCACATTGAGATGAACAAAATTGTTGACCTTCAACACATGGTGAAGCAATGACTGGTGGTGCATTTGTTGGAGCTTTAGTTGTTGGTCTCATAGTGGTTGGAATTCTTGTGGTTGGTCTCATGGTTGTTGGAACAATACAATGACATTCACCTCTTACATTATTTCTACATTTTCCCATATCACCTAATTCTGGACATGAAAATACTGTGTAGATATTTGAACCATTTTGAGCACATACTACACCTGGTGGAATATGTAAACTAACCCATTGGCCATCAACACATTGATAATATCCTGAACCACATTCACATTCATTTATACATTTTTGTTCTCCATCTGTGCAAATTCTTGGTTTTTGAGTTGTTGCAATAATAGTTGGTCTAATTGTTGGAATATAAGTTGCTGGATTTTCACAATTACATGTTCCACTTACACGACCTTTACATTGAGCTTGAGAACCTCTTTCTGGGCAAGCAAAAGCTGAAGCGACTAAACTACCATTTTGAGCACAGACAGTTCCAGCTGGCATAGCAATTAATACCCATTGACCTTGAGTGCATTGATAATAACCTTCACCACATTGACATTCAGCTACACACTTTTGTAATCCTTCAACACATGTTACTACAGTTGGACGAGGTGTTGGTGGTACAGTTCTTACTACTGTTGGTGGATAAGTTGGACGAATATTTGGTAATGGAGTTGTTGGCATCATACAATTACAAATACCAGCTACATGACCAGTACATCTTCCTTGAGAACCTCTTTCTGGACAAGCATAGTCTAATTCAACAGTTCCTGATGAGTTTTGAGCACACACAGTTCCTGCTGGTAATTCCATTAATTTCCATTGACCTTGAGTGCATTGATAATATCCTTCACCACAAATACATTCAGCTACACATCTTTGTAAACCTTCTACACATGTTTTGTATGTTGGACGAGGAGTTGGTGCTGGAGTTTTAATGATTGTTGGTGGGAATGTTGCTTGAATTGTTGGAGCAGCAGTTGTTGGAATTATACATCCACATTCACCTTTAACACGACCTATACATTTTCCTTGACTTCCATTTTCTGGACAAGCAAATTGACTACATATAGATGTTCCATTTTGAGCACATACAGTTCCAGCAGCCATTTGATGGAATACCCATTCACCTTGAGTGCATTGGTAATAACCTTCACCACATATACATTCAGCTACACATCTTTGTAATCCTTCGACACAAGTAACAATGGTTGGTTTGGGGGTTGGTGGGATTGTACGAATAATTGTTGGTGGTAAAGTTGGCTTTGGAGTTGGTGGTCTTGTTGTTGGTGGTAATGTTGGTGGTAATGTTGGAGCAGCAGTTGGTTTAAGTGTTGGTTGTACACATCCGCAATTTCCTGATACTCTTCCTTCACATACACCACATTCACCTAATTCTGGACAAGCAAATACTAATTCAATTCCTGTTGTGTTACATTGAGAACAGATTGTTCCAGCAGGTAATTCTTTATCACACCATACACCATCTACACATTCTCTATATCCTGAACCACATTGACATTCATTTTTACACATTCTAGCACCATTTGTACATGTTTCTACTACACCACCTCCACTACAATCACAATCACCAGTGATTAATCCTTCACATTTTCCACAATTACCATTTTCTGGACAAGCTGATACTTGTTCAATAGCACGAGGTTGTACTTGAGCACAAACAGTTCCTGCAGCTAATTGTTTAATAATCCAATGACCATTTACACATTCTCTATAACCTCTACCACATCTACATTCATCAACACATTTTTGAGTTCCATCAATACAGTCAGCAACATCATCTAATCTTCGGCTATGACTAACTGATTGTTGACTAGCACAAGGACAAGTACCATGTACTTTACCTTCACATCCACCTAATTCACCAAATTCTGGACAAGCATATACTTGTTCAATAGCTGTACTATTGTATTGAGAACAGATTAAACCACTTACTAAAGGTCTATTTAACCACATACCATTAACACATTCTAAATAACCATCTCCACATTCACACTCACTTACACATCTTTGAGTTCCTTCTCTACATCTTCCATTGTTAGTTGGAGTTTCGGTTGGTTTAATTGTTGGTTTAACAGTTGTTGGAACAACAGTTGGTAATCCTGTTGTTGGATCTACTACTGGAATTTGAGTTGTTGGAATATCAGTAACAGGTAAACCAGTTGTTGGATCTACTTCTTGATAAGTTGGGATAATACAATTACATTTACCATTGATTCTACCTTCACATCTCTTAGCTTCACCATAATAAGGACAACTAAATTCAGCAATTATATCAGTATAGTTTTGTGAACAAATTGTACCTTCTGGCATTGGTCTTACAATCCATCTATTATTCACGCATTCATAATAACCAGCACCGCATTCACATTCACTTACACAGATTTCAATACCAGTTACACATTCATTTGGAACACTTCCTGTTGGATGGAATGTTGGAACAACTGTAGCTTCACCAGTTGGAGTAATTGTTGGGATTAATGTTGGGATTACAGTTGGAATATATGTTGGTGGAACATTATCACATTTACAATCACCGAATAAATGATCATTACATCTACCTGCATCACCATATACTGGACAACTAAATTCAATCAAAATGTAACTACCATTTTGAGCACAAACAGTTCCTTCTGGCATTGGTCTTAACATCCAATCTCCATTGACACATTCATAATATCCTTTACCACATTCACATTGACTAGCACATAATTCTTCACCTTCCATACATATTGCAGTTGGTTGTATTGTTGATGGAATTCTTGTTGTTGGTCTCATTGTTGTTGGACGAAATTCAGTTGGACGAATTGTTGTTGGTCTCATTGTGGTTGGACGAAATTCAGTTGGACGAATTGTTGTTGGTCTCATTGTTGGTTGGACGAAATTCAGTTGGACGAATTGTTGTTGGTCTCATTGTGGTTGGACGAAATTCAGTTGGACGAATTGTTGTTGGTCTCATTGTGGTTGGACGAAATTCAGTTGGACGAATTGTTGTTGGTCTCATTGTGGTTGGAATTCTGGTAGTTGGTCTTACAGTTGTTGTTGGACATTTACAATCACCATTTACTCTATCTCTACAGATTTCAGCCTCACCATATTCAGGACAACCAAATTCAATTGTAATTTGAGTTCCATTTTGACCACAAACTGTTCCTGTTGGTAATGGTCTAATTTCATAATAACCATTATCTACACATTCATAATAACCTTTTTCACATTCACATTCACTTAAACAGTATTGTTCACCTACAACACATGGTTGATGTGGAGGAAAAGGAGTACGAATATTTTGATCATGAGTTGGTCTAATTGTTGTTGGTCTCATTGTAGTTGGATATGATGGATTTCCTGTTGGGTATACATTCCTTGTAGGTCTCATTGTTGTTGGTCTCATTGTGGTTGGAATTCTGGTAGTTGGTCTTACAGTTGCTGTTTGACATTTACAATCACCTTCTATTCTATCTCTACAGATTTCAGCTTCACCATTTTCAGAACATCCAAATTCAATGGATATCATGGTGTTGTTTTGACCACAAACTGTTCCTGTTGGCATTGGTCTTACTACCCATCTACGATCAACACATTCAAAATATCCAGCTCCACATTCACATTCTTTCACACAAATTTGAAGACCTTCTTGACATTCATTTGGAACACTTCCGGTTGGTACTAATGTTGGGACATATGTAGCTTCGCCAGTTGGAGTAATAGTTGGAACAAATGTTGGAATTACAGTTGGATTATATGTTGGTGGGATATTTTCACATCTACATCTTCCGAATATTTTATTTTTACATAATTCAGCTTCACCATTGTTTTCACAAGCAAATTCTAATTTTATTGATGTTCCATTTTGTCCACAAACAGTTCCTTGAGGTAATTCACGATGAATCCAATCTCCTCTTACACATTCATAGTAACCAGCACCACATTCACATTGACTATCGCAGAATTGTTCACCTTCATAACACATATCATTTGGTCTTTGTCTTGTTGGATTTACATTTCTTGTTGGTCTCATTGTGGTTGGATATAATGGATCTCTAGTTGGATATTGATTTCTTGTTGGTTGGTAAGTTCCAGTTGGTTGATAATTTCCAGTTGGATTAGCACTATTGCATCTACATTGTCCATGAGTACGACCAGCACAATTCAATTGATCACCATGTTCGGGACATTCATGAGCCATCATTATTTCATTTCCATGTTGAGAACATACTGTTCCTTCAGGTAATTCTCTTAATAACCAAGTGTTAAATACACATTCATAATAGCCACTTCCACATTCACATTCACTAGCACAGATCATGTCTCCATGAGAACATGGACCTGGGAATTCAGTTGGATATGGACCATTTGTTGGAACAATAGTTGGTAATATAGTTGGTGGTCTTCTTGTTGAAGTTGGTGCTACTGTTGGAATCATTGTAGATGGTCTTCTTGTTGGATTTCTTGTTGGACTAACACGACAAGAACATTGTCCATAAACTTGACCAGCACATGGACCATCGTTTGGAATATCTTCATCAAGACAGGCAAAATCAACAAATATACTTGTACCATTTTGATAACATACTGTTGAAGTTGGTAATGGTCTTAAAATATAATCACCATGAACACATTCATAATATCCTTTATTACATTCACATTGAGATGAACATATTTGATGACCTTCAACACAACGAGCTGTTGGATTGACTGAAGTTGGTCTCATGGTAGTTGGTCTTCATCGTTGTATGGTAATTTCACAATTACATTCACCATCAATTCTATCTTTACATATTTTTGCTTCACCATATTCAATACATCCAAATTCTAAGTTAATTTCTGTTCCATTTTGTCCACAAACTGTTCCTTGAGGTAATTCACGATGAATCCATTGACCACTTACACATTCATAATAGCCAGTTCCACATTCACATTGACTTTCACAAAATTGTTCACCATCTATACATGTATTTGGAGCTGTTGGTACAATTGTTGGAGTAAGAACAGTTGGAGCTGTTGGATTGTTTGTTGGTAAACCAGTTGGAGCAATATTACAGTTACATTCACCATATACTTTATCTTTACATATTTTTGCTTCACCATATTCAATACATCCAAATTCTAAGTTAATTTCTGTTCCATTTTGTCCACAAACTGTTCCTTGAGGTAATTCACGATGGAGCCATTGACCACTTACACATTCATAATAACCATTTCCACATTCACATTGACTTTCACAGAATTGTTCACCTTCAACACAGAAAGCTCCAAAATCATCAGTTGGACGGACTCCTGGAGTTCCTGGATAGGCAGTTGTTGGTATATCTCTACAACGACAATCACCTACAATACGATTCATACATTTATTAGATTCTCCAGGTTCTGGACATCCCATCTCTATTTTAATTGATGTTTCATTTTGAGCACAAACTGTTCCAGTTGGAATTTCGTGTAAAACCCATTGGTTTTCATTACATTCATAATAACCATTTCCACATTCACATTCACTTATACATCTTTGATCTCCTTGTTTACAAATTTCTGTAGGTCTCATTGTTGTTGGACTAACAGTGGTTGGTCTCATTGTTGTTGGTCTTTCAGTTGTTGGACGAACAGTTGTTGGACGAACAGTTGTTGGTCTTACAGTGGTTGGAATACTTGTTGTTGGACGAATTGTTGTTGGACGAACAGTGGTTGGTCTCATTGTTGTTGGTCTTTCAGTTGTTGGACGAACAGTTGTTGGACGAACAGTTGTTGGAATACTTGTTGTTGGACGAACAGTTGTTGGACGAACAGTTGTTGGACGAACAGTTGTTGGAATACTTGTTGTTGGACGAACAGTTGTTGGAATACTTGTTGTTGGACGAACAGTTGTTGGAATACTTGTTGTTGGAATACTTGGAACAGTTGTTGGACGAACAGTTGTTGGAATACTTGTTGTTGGACGAACAGTTGTTGGAATACTTGTTGTTGGAATACTTGTTGTTGGACGAACAGTTGTTGGACGAACAGTTGTTGGAATACTTGTTGTTGGAATACTTGTTGTTGGACGAACAGTTGTTGGACGAACAGTTGTTGGACGAACAGTTGTTGGAATACTTGTTGTTGGACGAACAGTTGTTGGAATACTTGTTGTTGGAATACTTGTTGTTGGACGAACAGTTGTTGGAATACTTATAGTTGTTGGACGAACAGTTGTTGGAATACTTGTTGTTGGAATACTTGTTGTTGGACGAACAGTTGTTGGACGAACAGTTGTTGGAATACTTGTTGTTGGACGAACAGTTGTTGGAATACTTGTTGTTGGAATACTTGTTGTTGGACGAACAGTTGTTGGACGAACAGTTGTTGGACGAACAGTTGTTGGTCTTACAGTTGTTGGAATACTTGTTGTTGGACTTATTGTTGTTGGAATTCCAGTTGTTGGATAAGCTGTTGTTGGATATACATCACATAAACAATCACCAGTTACACGATTTTCACATGGACCAGATTCACCAATTTCAGAACAACCAGAAACTAACAATATTCTCGTACTATTTTGTGAGCATACAGTTTTTGATGGAATTGAGACACTTATCCATTCATTATTTGAACATACTTCAAATCCAGATTGACAACCACATTCATTCAAACATCTTTGTTCATTATCGGTACATTCAGCTAATGCACGATCTCCACATGTGCAATGACCATTGAAACGATTGGCACATTTACCTTGTTGATTACCACAGGGAGTAACAAAGGATACTCTATTTTCTGTTTCTTGACTAGCATACAAAACCTTCTATATAACGATAATAACTAATAAAATACTAGGAGCAGTTCTAAATTCAAGATAACCCTTTCTATTACAGAAAGAATAACCAGAATAACAATTACATTCGTCAATACATTGTTCTTGACCTTTATTCTGACATGGGATTTTATTGCAGTGTTTCTTATTGCATTTAAGATCCTTGCTATTGACATGTAATATTTTAGCTGAACCATCTTTATTGGACATACAAACATGATCAACTAGTTAAAATAGATAAATGAAGACTTAAGTATATTTATAAATACTTGGAATATCACCATGAATCCATTCACCATTTGAACATACTAAAACTCCCTTTCCACATTCACAAGATGCTTCACACTTCATCTCACCATCAACACATCTTGCTTCCTTCTTAGAAAATAAACCAAACATCTCACCAATTCTTAAGTTATCACATAATGCAAAGCTTAAGAAAAAAACTACACAAAGTAGAAGTGATTTCTTCATTCTTCAACTAAACAACAATATATTCAATAAATCAATAAGATACAATTGAAAATAAAAACTAGAACTCGAAAAAAGGTAATAAAATTGCCTAAAATCCGAAGAAAATCCAAACTAAAGAGTATAAGAACACTCAAAGTTTAAGAATGTTTAAATTCTTCGCATTCTGATTGGCTGGGAATTTTCTGCGAAGAAATTACATTCTTTGACATATTGACATTACCTATTTTTGGAATGAGTCAAAAAGATGTAATTGCAAACCTGGATAGTATATTTGGCAAAGCAAAAATAAAGAATAATCCAAGGACAACCCAATTCAAAGTGAAAGAAGTGAATAATTCTTCTTCTTTAGACATTTCTAAAACAAAACCTAAATCTGTTGTACAAAAAAATGGATATAGTAATAGTAATGACAAACATTCTAGTTTTCAAAAAATACAAACAAAACTGTTAGATTCTTCAAACAGTCAAACAGGTGTATGTGCTCTAACGAAATCTACACAGAATACGGTAAAAGTAATATCTGTGACTCAATTATCAAGGAGTAGTGATAAAAAACTCTCATCAATAAACAAATCCACTTCTTTATCTCAATCATCCTTAAAAATTACATCAGAAAAAGCAATTTCTCCACCATTAAAGAAACCGAAATATGATAAACCCTATATCAATGAAATAACCTCTGATACTGACAAAAGTTTTGTAGATTATATTAATTCTAAACTTCCGTCATCCTTGACTCACAAAATAAACCCTGAGATAAATAACAATATTAATTCTAACGATTTAATCTCAATAATAATGAATACAAAAAGTAATAATCCATCTAAACAAGTATAATTATTATCTTAAAATATATATATATATAAATATAGTCATTGACTGAATGGGATAATAATAAGAGAAGAACTGTTCCTCTAATGAATACTCCAGGGAAACATATGAAAACAACAGAAAAGAGATTAAAGAATAGTAAAGAGAATTATATTCATAGTCACATTACACAAAAGACAAGTAAAAGAATGAATTTATACACAATCAAAGAAAATGATAAAGTAAATATGAACTATGAAGATTATATAGATATGTATAATTTGTGGTTAGAATATATCGTTCCATTAAAGAAATTATCATCTTCAAGTATGTTATTACAACATTGTGAATTTCAAGGTGGAATGATTAAGATTTTAAGATCGAAAATTCCAAAGTTGATTGGTTTTGTTGGTATTATATTACAAGAGACATGTAATACATTTATTGTGATTAGTGAGAATAATGAAGTTAAACAAATTGTCAAGAATAATCATGTTTTTGAATTGATTTTTGATAATCAGAGTATGTTGTTATATTATTATTATTATATAGAATCTATTATATTTTCTGGGTGTAATTTACATCGAGTTATGCCTGGATTGATTTCTTCTCAAGATAATTCAATTAAAAATAAAAAACATCAACACCAAAAGAGATGTACTCATCCTTTTTTGTATTTTAGTTAAGATTAAGTAAATTAATGTAATTGTTTATGTTGTATGATTGTTCTTGATGATAGAAACAAAAATACACATAATACCAAATAATACACATTGTTGTTGTATTTGTCGTATTGAATGTCAAATCGATGTTGTGTTAATCTTTCAATCCCCAAAGAAGGGATAATCAATTACTATAGCAATAAAGGATTAAATGATGTGGTTTTTATAGTTGAAGAAGAAGAGATAAGTAGTTTTTCTTTCTTTCTGAAAGAGAAGAATTCTGTGTTGAAGAATATGATAGAAGATGAAAAGAGAGATGATAAAATTAAGACAGAAATAGTAAGTGTAGTTGGTTTCACTAATTTGCTTAAATACTATGGTTATGGTTTAATAGAAATAACTGAAGGTAATATATTTGATATATTAATGGCTTGTGTGTGTTATAATGAAATGACACTATTAGAAGAGTGTAAGAAGTACATAATAAAGAATAGCAATATAAAACTAATCCAAAGAATGTTTAATGAAATACCAATGAATGAATATGAACCATTAAGAGAAATGAAATATGGATTGAGTGATTATTTATGTATATATGGATGTGAGTTGTTTAAAAATGAGAATTTGAATGATAATAATATAGAATTATTGAAATATATTTTATCATTGGATAATTTTGTAATAAAAAGTGAAGACTATTTATTCAATCAATTAAGGAAGATAGAGAATAGAAGTGAAGATGAAAAGAGTAAAATGACAGAATTATATAAAGAAATTAAAGTAGATGAATTAGAAGAAAAAGAAGAGAAAGAATTAAGAGAAATATTAAAAGAAAATAGAATAGAAGAATCAAATGAAAATGAAAATATAAATCGATTGTATATAGATTCTGAACCAACTGACAATGAAGTATTCAATAAATGGTTTTATTTATATTGTTTAAAACATGAAACAAATAACAGATTATTAGGAGAAAAAAGAGATTATCTATTTCAATTGAGTTTATTAGATTTACAACCATTAATTCCTCAATTATTAAATAATAAAACAATCTTAACATTAAGTAACACAGTAGATCTAATCAATGATTTTAAACTAGAATATGTAAATGACTGTATTTATATAATATTATTATAATTAATGAATAGTAAAATTAATTTATCCTCCAATCCTTAAGTTAATTACATCAAAATACAGATTAATGAATAAGAAATTAAGAATATTGGAAGAAGAAGAAAAAAATGTAGAGGAAGAACTAGTAAAAGAAAATCAAGAAGAAAAACTTCCATCAGAAGAAGAACTTCCATCAGAAGAATCATCAACAGAAGAATCATCAACAGAATCTGAAGTAGTTGCAGATAAAGAATTAGTAGAATTAAACCCATTAGAGAAAAAGATGAATTCAATAATTAAAGCAATGTTATTATTATGTAATAATAGTATATTATTTATTGAATTATTTTTATAGTATATTTAATTCCTTTAATTCAATATGAGTGTGAAGACGAAAATGTTCTAACCAATATAAATAGATATATTAGAAAATATCACAAATTTTGTAATGGATTATTTGATTATTACAAAAATAATAATCAAAATCAGAAAAGTTTATCAACCAATGTAAAACCTCCAACATATTTTAAATATTCAAAAGATGAATATAAAGTTTGTTTATTTCAATTACCTTTCATTATTAAAAGTGAATTTATTGGAGAAGGATGTGAATTTTCTATTGATGAACCATCAAGCATATACTGTGATAGATTCTCAGGAGATTTAACCATAAAAAGAGTTATAAATGATACTTTTACTGTGACATGTAAAAATGAAGTTGGTTCAATATCAACGAAAGTAAGAATAGTAGTATTTGATATTGGAGAAGGATATAAATCAAATAGATATATAGAATATAATCCGCAACTTCATAGTGTTGATTTTAATTATAATTGTTCAACAAATGACTATTTTATATTCAATTTTTGCTTTTCAAAAGGTATATATCAAATAAAATGTTATTGTATGAATGTAAATATGTATAAAAGCATGTACAACAACACAAAATAAAGATGAAAATGTAAGAAAAAATACAATATATGATATAGTCTATGGTAGAAATGAAAATATTGATATTCTTTTTGACTTTAAAAACAAACAAATTGGTTGTAGAAAAGAAAATGAAAAAGAAATGAAGATTGTAGTGAAAAATATTGAAACTCCATTATATTTGATGATACAAAGTAATAATAGAAAATTCATATTTTGAAATAAGAGATATAATAGTTGATTATTAAAAGAAATCCATTCTTTTTTCATATTTTTATTAAATGTAAAATAATGTCATAATTACATTGTCACAAAAAATACAAAAAATCATTTTTCTTTTGTTTTTAATTTCTCATCATTCTAAGAGTATTTGTGAATTATGGATATTGAAAACTATTTTGATTGTGATAATAATTTAATTGAAGATAATAATTACCTTAATAACTTCCAGATGTGTTGTGAAGATCTTCTTCATGAACAGGAAAGCCATTATGGTAATTTATCTTCAGAAGATTATTTCACAAATCAAAATGATGATATTGATACCTTCGCTCCAAGCTTAAACAACTCATTTACCCAATTTCCATCAAATACGGATGTATATAATATGGATGATGAATTTGGATGATAATTTATTACCATTGAACAACATATGATCATCTAACTATTCCATCTTCACTCACAAATTCAGATAGTGTATATACTGTATATTCAAACACTCCAATATCTTCAATGGAAGAAGATGATGGTGTAATGAATATTCGAACACCTTCAATGGTAGAAAATAATGAAATTTCTTCGATAGAAGAAGAAGAATATGATGATAAAATGAATAAACATCAATATTTAATAGAAAGTAAAGAATTGAAAAGACCATCAATATTCCGAAAAGAAAACATGTCTTCATGATAATTTACCTTGTTCAAATAATCAAAGTTTCTTATTCAATGTTTTATATCATATTTGTAAAAAGAATGGTTATTTATATGATTATAATGAAAAATACTTATTAAAATATAAGAATGAGATAAATGATGATAATCTTATTTATCCAGTTAATCCATATAATGTTAAAATGTTAAAAGAATTTGAAATGAGAAATAGAATTGGTATAAACATCTTTGGAATGGAAGAAGAAGAAAGAATAAAAGTAATATATCAAACATGTTATTCATCTCATAATAATGATAATATAATGAATTTATTTTATTATGAGAAGAATGGAATTTGTCGATATTTCTATATAAAATACTTGAAAACAATAGTTGGAATGATGAATAATGACAATAATATGAAGAATAAACAAGTGTGTTTAAGTTGTATAAAAGTGTTTGATAGTGCTTTAAAATATCGAAAACATGTTGAAATGTGTAATTGTGTATAAATAATATAAGCTATTAATTACTATATACCCTTATTGATATATTTAATTGTTTAAATATGATAATCTACATTCTTATGTGATTATAAAATCCATTCATTTATAGTCTTTTTGGCTATATATCACACACTTAGTTCAAAATATACATAAATAACAATATTTCATTAATAATTAAGATATAGAAAAAGAGTATTGAATACATCACTTTGCTCATATCATTATGATTATATCTATCTTCTTTAATGATTTATAAACAAAAACAATATGAAACGACTATATATTTTGAAACATCAAACAAGTTTGAAATTTGTTTTGATGAATTTTGCTTTGAATGATGTGTTATCCACAATATTACCTTCTGATACTAAAGTATTTATATGACTATTATGAAATAGATAAAAAGAAAACTCGAGAAGGGTGTTAATGAAGTAGAATTGGTAATACAAAATGAAAATGATATTAAAATGGTGATAGTGATTAATGTTGCTGAAATAAAAGAGAATAAACTATTAATATTTTGTGAGAATGAAGTGTTGTTGTTTGATAGTTCCTTACCCTTCATCTATTCTTCTAAAGTATTTCATGTGAATAATTATAGTCAATCAATGTTGATATTAAGAGAATATTATGATAGAGACTTGAAAGAGATAATCCAGAATAACTCACTTTCAAAAAGTAGTATATGTGGTATGATATATTCTATATGTAATATGCTGATGATATTGAGTGAATATGATTTAATGGTTGATGATTTGAAAAGTAGTAACATAATATATGAAAAAGATGGTGAAGTTAAAGATTTGTGATTTATTTTTGAATGTATTGAGAAAAGAAGATGAAGTAATGATGTTATATGATATAAGTTTCAAAACTGCAGAAGAGTTGAATGGATATGGATGTAATGAAAAAAGTATGATTTGGTGTTTAGGTTGTATATTATATGAAATGATTTATAAGAAATTCCCATTTAATATGTTTAAAGTGAAAGAGAATATCTTGAAATGTAAAATCATTTTTGATATAGAATGTGATGATGTGATGAAAAAAATGATAAATAGAATGTTAAAAGTGAAAAGTGAAGATAGGATGAATTTGAAAGAGTTGAAAAAAGAGATGATAAAAATGAGTGAAATATTGAAAGATAAAGAGAATAATTTGATGATATGTGATGAAAGAAAAGGAATACTATTCAATAATGACTATATAATTTTAAAATTACCTATTATATTTCCATTAGAATATTATTTAGAAAGTGATAAATGGAAAGAAATTAGAGATAGATGGATAGAGTCATATAACAACACATCAAATGACTTAATACTCTCAATGTTATTGACGAAATTATATAAAAGAGATAATAAAATAAGAAATAAAATGAAATTTCAAATTCCTCACTTCCATAAAGAAAGTAAAGATTGTTATTTAGATGAAATGATGTTTGACATTGAAACGGATAAATATGATGAATTATTGATTAAAATATAAGTGGATAGTGTATGTAATTGTGAAGAAGGAATGGATTATATCTTCAAATGATTGAAATTAATCAATATAAAGAAACTCAGGTTTTGTATACTTATAATGATTCTATTTATACAGGCAATATAAACATCTATGGAATATCAATCACATTAAAAGAAAATATAAATAAATCAGAATTGAAGTTATTTTTAGAAAAATTCTCATCAATTAAAAGAAGTAAAAAAAGGAAGTAATAAAATATTATATAATTTAATAATATTTATTAATTACTTTTTTCTTTTTCTTTCCAAACAATAACAAAAAACAGTTTAATAAAGAATATTATAATATTATTATTTAAAAAAAGCAAAATCCATTAACAATTAATGTGCACCTTTAATCAATTGATGTAAAACATCTCTAGCATACTTTAATCTCTTAGCAACATTTGGTTTATCGCCTTGCATCATCTCTGATAGTAATCCAGTTGTTCTTGAACCATTCTTATCCATATATGAAACTACTCTAGCTTCATTCGATAGCACCAATTCAGTTTTATCAAAAAATGAGATTTGAACAGATCTATTACTCAATCTGAATAATACAGCATGTCTTGTCTTAATCCATTTCTTTACATAAATCATATTCTCATTAACACTTCCTTTATTCCAAGCTGCATCTTCTTCAGCACAATTACGATTATTCTTTTCTCTTTGTTCTAATAAATAACCTTTAAAGTGATTTAATAGAGTTACTTTCTTTTTCAACTGTTCAGGATATTTAGATATTTGTTCTCTGATTGTAACTGGTGGTAGTTTGGGATAATGGGATGTATGTACTCTTTCAATGTATTCAAACCATTCTCCATTACTTTCTAATATTATCTTTGTACCATCATTGAAATACATACCTATGCTTCCATCGCACATTAAATATCCTAGTCCATATTTATTAGAATAATCTACATAATGAGTAACCCAAACTGGACTTGGTATATAATCATTGGCAGTTAAATCATGCTGTACTTTACCTGTAGCTAAACTTTGATCTAATAGATTGTGCATTTCTTCTAATGTATCTCTCTTTGCTGTTGGTGCAATATTACCTGTAGTAGTAGCTGTTGTTACACCTGTAGCAGATGATATAGTTTGTAGTTTATCTGTCTTTGTTGGTATTGTTTCACATATTGGAGGTGATTCTCTTTCTTCAATTTTTACATCATATACTTCCATTATCCCTCCATTATTGTTGTTTGAATTAGGTAATACTGGAACTGCTGCAGCTGTTGCTGATGATGATGGTGCTGGTAGTGGTGGTTGTAATGGTTTGGATGTTGGTATAGATGGTGGTGCAATTGGATCAATATGTCCAGTTACTTTCTTTAAATTCATAGTACCAGATGATAAAGCAGGTGATATTTCATTACCGTTTATTGGTAATGAAATATGAGGAGTTGTTGAATAAATTGGATTATTCATACAAGTCTTTTCTTTTTCATATTCTTCTGTAACTGCAAAGAATGGACTTTCTAATATATCATCTAAATGAGGTCTTGCTTCAGGAACTGTATGTAGTATCAATCTGACTAAAGTCTTAGATTTCTCACTGATTGGTATAGAATCAGGAAAGGTATAAACATTAGCTCTAATTCTTCTATATGTTGTTTTTATATCTTTAGTTTCAAAGGGTGGATGTCCTACTAACATAGTATATAAGATCACTCCTAATGACCAAACGTCAGCTTCATAGGAATGACCATTGCTTGATGATAGTACCTCTGGAGCTATATAATTTGGAGTACCACATATTGTTCGCTTTCTTTCAGAGGGATATGATAATTTTGCTGCTAAACCAAAATCACCAAGTTTTAACTATATTTATTATAATAGAATAAAATATATACATCCCAATTTTTATCTAAAAATAAATTGCCTAACTTTAAGTCACGATGAATGATTTGATTACAATGTAAATACTTTAATGCACTTATTAATTGTGTCATGTATTTTCTTGTTTTAGTTTCAGAAAAGTGTTTTTCTCTTTTTAACATTTCCATTAGAGTTTGGTTTGGACATAACTCCATAATTATATATACAGCTTTTGCATCCTCGAACTGGTGTTTGAATTGCACAATGTAAGGGTGTTTCAAACTTTTGTGGATTGATATTTCCATTAATAACTATAATAGAGTAGATAAATTTAAATACCTTTTCTTTTGCTCTTGGTTTCCTTAATGAGCTATGTTCTATCACTTTTGAAGCATATATTTTATTTGTATCAAGATTTTTTACTACATAGCACTTGGCAAAGCCACCCTATAACAATAAACCATCAAGTATTCATACTTTACCAAGCATTATACCACGTAAGTATTTTCTGGTTATTACAGCACCATTCTTAGCTGTAATCTTCTCTTCTATAGAATCTATGTTTTCTTTTGGGAAATATTCAACTAATGACATCTTATAAATGATTTAATATTTGAATTTGAATTTTGAAAAAAAACAACAGTTTGGATTTTTTGAATTTATTTTAACGATATTTTCTTCTTTTCAAATATTTGACTATAATAATTGATTTTCAAGTATCTTAAAACCATATTATTCATATACTAGTGAAGATAAATGAATTTTATCATAGATAATCAGAATGAAAGCATATATACTATATTCATATGCATTCCACTTTGAAACATCATAAACTTTTAGTGTGAATAGATTTCAGGTAATTTTATTTATTACAGTCTATAAATACAAAATAGAATTTTTATTATATAGATTTATGGAATTATGTTAATTGAAACGAGTAGATGTGTTTATGATTGATTGTAATAAGTAAAAATTAAAGGTAAAAAATAAGTTATGGATTATTATCGAAATAAAATAACTAATGTGTGCCATTCTTTTATTTTGCAAGGACTAAATAAATGAAAATGTAGTAAACATATAAATTCTGTTGTAAGACTTGATAAAACTTACTTCTACAAACTAAATCATATTTTGATTTGAAATAGTGATTAAATAAACTAACATAAAGAATTATCTGTTTTATTTAATCATGTATTTATTTGTGTGATATTGTGTACACTTCGTAGTTCTTTTATATCCTTCAATTGAGAATGAAAGCTATTCTATCTTTCAATTAAATACTTTCTAAGCTGCTTTACACAATATAAATGTATAGACTACTTATATAAGAAGGATAAGTATATTTACATAAAAGATCTCAAAATCATTTCAATTGTATTTCAAACTTCTAGTAAAGCAAATATATGCATTTTTTACTGGCATTAAAATACTAAATGCTTTTAAATCCTCCAATATAAAATAATAATTTGTCATTGTCAATTATAACTAAAATGTTCGTTTCAATAATCATTTTCAACTCTTTTATACATCTGACTGAATAAATTATTTGTAATATAGATGCTAATTAATCTTATAAAAGTAATATATGTAATTTCCTTAGACATTTACTTATTTGTTAATTAGATAGCCTAGTGCAACTCTTTTCTGAAAAACATTTACCATTTCATCCAAAAAATAATTCTAAAGAGCCAAGTTATGGCTATGATACTTATAAAATAATACTTTAGTAACATTGATTATTAATCTATGATTCATATCTGTAATCTGAACTTCTATATTTTTATCATTGTTTGTACATTATAAAATAGAAATAAGTAATAAATCTATCCAGAAAATCGAAAAATTTCTTATCATGAAACGATCATATTTTTAATGATAATTTTGTGAAGCAAAGAGTATAGATTGATAAAAATGATAAATTCTTCATTATATGATTGATTATAACAACTAAAAAACATATAGCCAAAAAATATAACAATTACATTTCATTCTTTAATAACTCTTTATTACTCACATCAATTATTGTTGAACCATATTCCATCTTATCATCAATCTTATTAAAACTTGCTTTTGACTGTCTTGTAGATTCTGTTCTTTCTGGTCCAAAGATTTCTTTTCTCCAATCATATGTTCTATATAAGAAAATTACAATACAACCGCTAACAAGCGCAAATCCAGATACAATTCTATTGAAATAGCAAAAATAAAAATATACATAACAAGACCATGCAATCCAATCTTCTTCATTAAAATACTTGATAAAAATGAACCTAAATTACTTGAAATGACTATTTAGAATGAAAATTAAAATAATAATTCTAATTATACTTTGTGATGTTAAAACTAAACCATATAATAAACCGAAATTCCTTTGTCCAAATCCACTAGCTACTTCAGTTGGAATTAATGCATAATTACCACCAATGCAAAAGTAAATTGCACTTACCTAATTATATTATAAATTATAAAAATAATATACATAAATCATATATAACCAAGTAACTCTAACATAATAAAAAGTAAATTGTAAAACACACATTGATAATACAATTATAGCCATCACTACTCTAAATCCTAATCGATCAGCAACATTTCCCCAAAATGGTCTTGCTAATGCATTACATATTGAAGATATAGAACCAGCCCATGCTAATAAACTATCATTATGAGTGACTCTTCGCATTCCCATTTCCTATTAAATAATAATAATATTAATACTTTCCAAAATGAAGATGTTAATGTTACAGCAATACTATTACAAAATGCAATACACCATAAACAGTAGAATTGTTTTGTTTTTAATGTTTCTTTTAAAGTTAAACCGTGATCTACTTCTTCATGAGTAAACTCTGATTGTTGTATTTCTATTTCTGTTGATTTCCTTTCTTCTTCCATTATTTCTTCTTGAGTTTTTTCTCTTGGATTTCGAAGTAATAATGCACCTATTAATTGAATTGCTGCATAGGAGAACCCTAAGATGTAGAAACACTTTGGCACGTTTTGGACATGATCTGATGGATAGTATGTATCCTACAAATATATATAAAACATAAAATATATACACCATCAGGTAAAATGTAATTATCAGGATTTACTATATATGTGATTAATGGGTTAAATATAAATGCACCTAAACCATAACCTGATAGAATTAACCCATTTATTAATCCTTTATGATTTGGGAAGTACCTCATTCCAACAGCCATTGACACACCATAGGCTAAACCACTACCCATACCATTTAATATTCCATAAGTAAATAATACAACATAGTAATTCTTGCAGGAGTATGCAGTCCAAAGAGAACTTAAACTAAATAACCATCCTCCTAATAAACTAGTAAACACTGGTCCCATCTGACTTTCAACTAATCCACCAATCCATACTGAACAGGACTACAATAATAAATATAAATACGTGTGCAGAAACTTGAAATGAGAACACATAGGGAGCAAGATCAATTGAAATGTTCTATTCATATTATTAAATGCAAAACTTACAGGATCAGGTCCATATATTCTCATATAAGAGAATAAGTAATTATCGATATTACCGTATGTATAAACTGTACCTAAGGTAAGCTGCAATAATATTCCTCCAAAAACTGCAAATATACCCCTCCAAGGCAAGTCCGATAACCAATTCTGTTTCATTTTATAAAAAAGGTAAATTACATAAAAATTTACATTTTGACAATACCATAAAAAAGAATATGATAATCAATAATCTTAAAAAGTAATTAGCAGTATTATACTACTATCAGCTATTGCAATTATAATTCTTTTATTTCTTATTAATTTAGTTTAATTACAACATTAGTTAAAAATGTGTCTAAAAATGATTGTAATTCTGATTTATCTATATTTTCTTTTACTGTTATAGATAATTCATCTAAACAATCAAATACTTCTATATTATCTTTCATAATTCTCATCTAATTGATTTCCTGATAGATTTATTCTTCTTAATGGTTTATAATTTTTCAATCTTTCAATCAATATATTTAGTCCCTTTTCACTTATTTCAATATCTATTCATTTTATAAACGAATATAAATACTTGACAGATTTAATGATGATGGGTAATAATTAACGAATTTGTCTAAGTATTTACATACTATCTCTATTCCTTCATTTCCAATTGGATTATTAAATATAGAAATATGAAGATATTTATTACATGGCAAAGAATCTGTTAATTCATTTAATCCTTTTGAAGTGATATTGTTTTTCGATAAATTAAGTTTTTCATAACCAATCTACTTTATTAATGAAATGTGACAGTCTTTAATATTCATATCTATTTCATTAGAAATTGGTGATATATACTTAAAAAATCAAAATTATAATCATATTTTATCTTTTTAATACAATAATTGAAATAATATTCCAATTCTTCATTTGTCCATGATGAATTATTCATTTGTATAAATGGTTTTTTCCAACTTTTTAATGATTTCGAACAAATTGATTTTAATCCATTCAGTCTTATATTATTTCCATTTAAATTAATTCTCCTATACCTTTTAATCCTATGCAGTCTATCTGCTATCAACATTACACTTTTATCATCTATTGAATTATTACTCAAATTCATTTCATGATTATGTATAAAAACATTTATATCACAATTATCTAACAATAATCTAAATCCATCATTTCCAATCGGATTATCTATTAAATATATCAAATAAAACACAACAATATACCATGAATTAAAACATTCTTTATATTATCATATTTTTTTATACAGTCAATCACATATTCTATTCCATTTGAATCAATATTATTATCACTTATGTTAAGCATAATCTTTTTATGGTTATTCTTTATACCGTCCAATAAATATTTTAATCCAATTGAAGATAATCCCATCTCTATTATATTATAACAATAATTATTATACTAGAACAATTCATTCCATCATATGGTTCTAATAAATGCAAATGTGGTGATAATAATTTCATTCCTTCATCTCCTATCTCATTTCCATTTAATATTATGTATTTAAGATTTGAGAATGATGATAAATTGTCAATCAGTATTTCTACACTATTTTTAGTAAGTTTATTATCTGAATAATATTATAATATCATATTATACTACTCAAATCTAACTGGATTATATCTCCAAATTCATTTCTTCTTAAAGTAATGAAGGATTTGAATATATCATCATCAATTTCTGAATTACTCAGATTTAGAAATTTGATTGTATTAACTAATTCTGGAATGTCTTTATCTATTAATAATTCTTTACTTCCATTAATATCAAATTCTGTTTTTGATATAGGAAATTTGGAGAATAAGGCTTTTAATCCATTTGAATGAATATCTATATTTTCTGTTACAAATATTCTCTTAAGGTTTGGATATTTATATAATTCTTCTGATAACAATATCATTGATTCATTATTTAAATTCATACCACATAATATCAATATATTATCTTTATTTATTAATAAATCCAAATATGGAAGTAATAATTTGAATGCTTGTGGACCAATTGGATTATCTATGTAAAATAAGAAAAATAGAATAATAAATACATTCAAGATTTACATATTTTAATTTCATGAATGAAATTGATTTAACAAATAATTCTATGAAACGAAAAGTAATTCTACAGATGTGAAGATCCAAATGTAGTAGATTTGTTAATTGAGAAAAGAATGATCCAAATAGAGATTGATACCTAATTGGAATATAAATATTATAATTATCATCTAAACAAATAAAATTGATAAGATCTATACTAAAATAAAGTACTGATGGGTTCATCAATTTCAATATTCTAAAGAAATATCTGATCCCTTCTTCACACAAACATAAACAGTCTGAATTGACAATTATTGATTCACTATTATAATATGATGTGTAAGTATTAAACATCATTTCATCTAAATAACAATCTTTACTTTCTTTATGGAAGTGAGGAATTTGAAATTTCATTTTATTTCTTATTTTATTATCTCTTTTATATAATTTCTTCAATAACATTGAGAGTATTAAGTCATTTGATGTGTTGTTATATGACTCTATCCATCTATCTCTAATTTCTTTCCATTTATCACTTTCTAAATAATATTCTAATGGAAATATAATAGGTAATTTTAAAATTATATAGTCATTATTGAATAGTATTCCTTTTCTTTCATCACATATCATCAAATTATTCTCTTTATCTTTCAATATTTCACTCATTTTTATCATCTCTTTTTTCAACTCTTTCAAATTCATCCTATCTTCACTTTTCACTTTTAACATTCTATTTATCATTTTTTTCATCACATCATCACATTCTATATCAAAAATGATTTTACATTTCAAGATATTCTCTTTCACTTTAAACATATTAAATGGGAATTTCTTATAAATCATTTCATATAATATACAACCTAAACACCAAATCATACTTTTTTCATTACATCCATATCCATTCAACTCTTCTGCAGTTTTGAAACTTATATCATATAACATCATTACTTCATCTTCTTTTCTCAATACATTCAAAAATAAATCACAAATCTTTAACTTACCATCTTTTTCATATATTATGTTACTACTTTTCAAATCATCAACCATTAAATCATATTCACTCAATATCATCAGCATATTACATATAGAATATATCATACCACATATACTACTTTTTGAAAGTGAGTTATTCTGGATTATCTCTTTCAAGTCTCTATCATAATATTCTCTTAATATCAACATTGATTGACTATAATTATTCACATGAAATACTTTAGAAGAATAGATGAAGGGTAAGGAACTATCAAACAACAACACTTCATTCTCACAAAATATTAATAGTTTATTCTCTTTTATTTCAGCAACATTAATCACTTTCACCATTTTAATATCATTTTCATTTTGTATTACCAATTCTACTTCATTAACACCCTTCTCGAGTTTTCTTTTTATCTATTTCATAATAGTCATATAAATACTTTAGTATCAGAAGGTAATATTGTGGATAACACATCATTCAAAGCAAAATTCATCAAAACAAATTTCAAACTTGTTTGATGTTTCAAAATATATAGTCGTTTCATATTGTTTTTGTTTATAAATCATTAAAGAAGATAGATATAATCATAATGATATGAGCAAAGTGATGTATTCAATACTCTTTTTCTATATCTTAATTATTAATGAAATATTGTTATTTATGTATATTTTGAACTAAGTGTGTGATATATAGCCAAAAAGACTATAAATGAATGGATTTTATAATCACATAAGAATGTAGATTATCATATTTAAACAATTAAATATATCAATAAGGGTATATAGTAATTAATAGCTTATATTATTTATACACAATTACACATTTCAACATGTTTTCGATATTTTAAAGCACTATCAAACACTTTTATACAACTTAAACACACTTGTTTATTCTTCATATTATTATCATTATTCATCATTCCAACTATTGTTTTCAAGTATTTTATATAGAAATATCGACAAATTCCATTCTTCTCATAATAAAATAAATTCATTATATTATCATTATTATGAGATGAATAACATGTTTGATATATTACTTTTATTCTTTCTTCTTCTTCTTCCATTCCAAAGATGTTTATACCAATTCTATTTCTCATTTCAAATTCTTTTAACATTTTAACATTATATGGATTAACTGGATAAATAAGATTATCATCATTTATCTCATTCTTATATTTTAATAAGTATTTTTCATTATAATCATATAAATAACCATTCTTTTTACAAATATGATATAAAACATTGAATAAGAAACTTTGATTATTTGAACAAGGTAAATTATCATGAAGACATGTTTTCTTTCGGAATATTGATGGTCTTTTCAATTCTTTACTTTCTATTAAATATTGATGTTTATTCATTTTATCATCATATTCTTCTTCTTCTATCGAAGAAATTTCATTATTTTCTACCATTGAAGGTGTTCGAATATTCATTACACCATCATCTTCTTCCATTGAAGATATTGGAGTGTTTGAATATACAGTATATACACTATCTGAATTTGTGAGTGAAGATGGAATAGTTAGATGATCAATATTGTTCAATGGTAATAAATTATCACCAAATTCATCATCCATATTATACACATCCGTATTTGATGGAAATTGGGTAAATGAGTTGTTTAAGCTTGGAGCGAAGGTATCAATATCATCATTTTGATTTGTGAAATAATCTTCTGAAGATAAATTACCATAACGACTTTCCTGTTCATGAAGAAGATCTTCACAACACATCTGGAAGTTATTAAGGTAATTATTATCTTCAATTAAATTATTATCACAATCAAAATAGTTTTCAATATCCATAATTCACAAATACTTCTTAGAATGATGAGAAATTAAAAACAAAAGAAAAATGATTTTTTGTATTTTTTGTGACAATGTAATTATGACATTATTTTACATTTAATAAAAATATGAAAAAAGAATGGATTTCTTTTAATAATCAACTATTATATCTGTTATTTCAAAATATGATTTTCTATTATTACTTTGTACCATCAAATATAATGGAGTTTCAATATTTTTCACTACAATCTTCATTTCTTTTTCATTTTCTTTTCTACAACCAATTTGTTTGTTTTTAAAGTCAAAAAGAATATCAATATTTTCATTTCTACCATAGACTATATCATATATTGTATTTTTTCTTACACTTTCATCTTTATTCTCTTTTGTTGTAGATGCTTTTATATTTACATTCGAATAATAACATTTTATTTGATATATACCTTCTGTAAAACAATAATCAAATATAAAATAGTCATTTGTTGAACAATTATAATTAAAATCAACACTATGAAGTTGCGGATTATATTCTATATATCTATTTGATTTATATCCTTCTCCAATATCAATATTTACTATTCTTACTTTCGTTGATATTGAACCAACTTCATTTTTACATGTCACAGTAAAAGTATCATTTATAACTCTTTTTATGGTTAAATCACCTGAGAATCTATTACAGTATATGCTTGATGGTTTATCAATAGAAAATTCACATCCTTCTCCAATAAATTCACTCTTTATAGTAAATGGTAATTGAAATAAACAAACTTTATATTCATCTTTTGAATATTTAAAATATGTTGGAGGTTTTACATTGGTTGATAAACTTTTCTGATTTTGATTATTATTTTTGTAATAATCAAATAATCCATTACAAAATTTGTGATATTTTCTAATATATCTATTTATATTGGTTAGAACATTTTCGTCTTCACACTCATATTGAATTAACGGAATTAAATATACTATAAAAATAATTCAATAGATAATATACTATTATTACATAACAATAATATTGCTTTTATTATTGAATTCTTCTTTTTCTCTAATGGGTTTAATTCTTCAAATTCTTTATCTGCAACTACTTCAGATTCTGTTGATGATTCTTCTGATGGAAGTTCTTCTTCTGATGGAAGTTTTTCTTCTTGATTTTCTTTTACTAGTTCTTCCTCTACATTTTTTTCTTCTTCTTCCAACATTCTTAATTTCTTATTCAATATTCTGTATTTTGATGTAATTAACTTAAGGATTGGAGGATAAATTAATTTTACTATTCATTCATTATAATAATATTATATAAATACAATTATATTTCAGTTTAAAATCATAGATTAAATCAACTGTGTTACTTAATGTTAAGATTGATTTACTGTTTAATAATTGAGGAATTAATGGTTGTAAATCTAATAAACTCAATTGAAATAGATAATCTCTTTTTTCTCCTAATAATCTGTTATTTGTTTCATGTTTTAAACAATATAAATAAAACCATTTATTAAATACTTCATTGTCAGTTGGTTCAGAATCTATATACAATCGATTTGTATTTTCATTTTCATTTGATTCTTCTATTCTATTTTCTTTTAATATTTCTCTTAATTCTTTCTCTTCTTTTTCTTCTAATTCATCTACTTTAATTTCTTTATATAATTCTATCATTTTACTCTTTTCATCTTCACTTCTATTCTCTATCTTCCTTAATTGATTGAATAAATAGTCTTCACTTTTTATTACAAAATTATCCAATGATAAAACATACTTCAATAATTCAACATTATTATCATTCAAATTTTCATCTTTAAACAACTCATATCCATATATACATAAATAATCACTCAATCCATATTTCATTTCTCTTAATGGCTCATATTCATTCATTGGTATTTCATTAAACATTCTTTGGATTAGTTTTATATTGCTATTCTTTATTATGTACTTCTTACACTCTTCTAATAGTGTCATTTCATTATAACACACACAAGCCATTAATATATCAAATATATTACCTTCAGTTATTTCTATTAAACCATAACCATAGTATTTAAGCAAATTAGTGAAACCAACTACACTTACTATTTCTGTCTTGATTTTATCCTCTCTCTCTTTTCATCTTCTATCATATTCTTCACCACAGAATTCTTCTCTTTCAGAAAGAAAGAAAAACTACTTATCTCTTCTTCTTCAACTATAAAAACCACATCATTTAATCCTTTATTGCTATAGTAATTGATTATCCCTTCTTTGGGGATTGAAAGATTAACACAACATCGATTTGACATTCAATACGACAAATACAACAACAATGTGTATTGTATGGTATTATGTGTATTTTAAACCTTATATATATTAGAAACTATTTTATTAAATCAATTGAATTTATAATGTTTACATTGCTTAAATAATAGTATTTATCTCTAAATCAGAAAAAAGAAATTATGAAACGGATATTTCAAATAGGTTTATCAAAATTTTCAATTGTTCTTTATCATTTTTTGTTTTTTTCTCAATGGTATTAATTTTATTTAATTTTTAATAGGCTTATTTTGAAGGGGAAATATCTACAGTTTGTGAATCAAGGAATACTCAATTGAACATAATTGATAGTGAGTATAAAACACCTAAAATAGAATTAAAAGTATGTAATTATATATTATGTTGTTATTTATTAATTAGTTAAATGTAGAATCAATTAATAAAGAGGATTATACAACTTTAATTTATGCAAGTGAAGGCTCTGCTTCTATCTGTTTTGATTTTTGTGTTGAAAAAGCTACACTAATAGGCAAAATATATTATGAACAATATACAGAGAAATCCACCAAGAGTTGTTCAATATACACTTTGAATCACTATATGATAGTAATTAATCAATATCCAGTTAATTCAGAAAATGGTTATGAGATTGTTGATATGATGTTATCATTAGGTAACTTCAGTACATTTTTAGTCTATACTTCTTTATCATTCAAATTATTCCCTTCAAATTCAATTTTATCAACAATCTATGCACTTCCTATTAATATTAGTGAAGTAGAAAAATCTTGGAAATTGTTACCAAGTGGTATAATATTGGAAGGAATAATAGCTGCTATTGGATCTTATGTATTTTAAAACAATAATTATTTTCTTTATAGTGTCAAATTCATCAGAAAGAATGTATTATTTATGTTTGTAATACATCCTATTCTCTTTGTGTAGATGATGTATTATCATATTTGAGTGTTATTCCTGATGAGATAAAACCTAAAGAGAAAATTGAAAAGAAAGTTTCAAAAGTATTAGAAAAATATAATTCCTTAAACCCCAAAAGGTCATTATATATCTAAATTGAATTATTCTGTTGTTTTATTATGTGTTTATCTCATTTTAATTGTGTTTTAAAAATTATATAGGTTTGATTCTCAGTTTGATCATTTTTGAATTAATGAGATTTTACTCTCTATTGCTTATTTGTATTGCATATTGGTTATAATAATTATAGCTTTTTTGTTCTTTAAACTGAGTTTCACTTATGATTTTAGTTATGATGATAATACTCCAAATTATATTGTAGGAGTTGAAATACAAGACAATTCTCCATTGATTCAAGAACATGGAATATTTAAAATAACTCCAAAGCTGGTATCAGGTCTAAATATTAACAAACAAAGTGGAATTATCTCAGGAACACCTGAAGAACAATATGAAGGTAATTTCACCATTATCTTTACTAATGATAATACAGGAGATGTATTATCAACCAAAATATACATGACTGGTATATATGTTCTTAATATTATTAATGTTTGTATAGTATGGGATAAGCCAAATGTTTTAGATTATGGTTTTCAAAAGCTAACATCTTATTACACAATAACTGACGAATTTCAACCAAAAACAGATAAGAAAATTACTTCGTATAATCTAACTATACAGTTATTTTATTTTATATTAGATATTCAATCAAATATAGTGATACAATTGCAGAAGGACTAATAAAACTCAATACAGAGACAGGAAATCTAACTATAAATGATTATGAACCAGTAGAACAAGGAATAATGTATATTTATAATGTAATAATAATAATGATAGTCTAACAATAACAGCTACAAACATTGCAGGATCAATATCAACCACAATAACAATAATCAAAAGAGAATTAACCTATTCAATAGGAATGGAAAGCAGTTGTACATACAGTCGATTTGATTATTTCATTTGCAGAAATGGTCCAGCCAATGATACAAAGAATATAATAACATATAATTCAACCTGGAAATCATTAGAAGGATTAAACTCATCTACTAATGTGAATACAAATAGAAATGAATGGTTTTATAGATGGAATGGAAATAAAGATTATTATTATGCTTTTAAATATTCATTTGATGGATTTATTAACATAACAGAAAGTGGAGAATATGTGTTTTATTTATATATAGATTATGGTGGAAGTATATTGAAAATAAATGATCAAATAGTTATTGATAGTTATTCATGTCAAAATGATTTTAGTAATAGAATAGAAGGAAGAATTACCTTAGAAAGTGGTATTTATACTATACATATAGATGGTTTTATTACTGATAAATCTGATACTTATAAATATGATGGTAAATACAGATATGTATTTAGATATTCATTACCTTCAAATCATGATGTAGAATTACCTGTTGAATTATTATATGGTATATTTATCTATATATTGTTATTATTATTACTATAGTTGATAATTCTTATGATCCATTAATTGGTTTAGAGTTTGAGAATCATATCATCACTGCTCCTATTAATAGCAATATACAAATACCATTCAAATTTATTAAAGGAACTACAACTGAATGCTAATAGTGATGATATATTACCATCTCCACTTCATTTTGATTTAGAATCAATGATTATAACTGGTGAATTGGATAAAGCAATACCTTCTAAAACATATTCAATCGTCTGTCATAATCCTACATCTATTAGTAATTCATATGATTTAACTATCAATGTAGTAGATCAATATTCAAAAGGATTAATTGCCTCCTATATGAAAGTAATTCCATCATTTGATAGTAAATGTAAACTACCTTATACTCCTTCTAACTCTACAACTGTTACTGAAATTATAAGAAGAGAAATTGATATAAATCGACCATATGATAGTGAAAATACTACATCAATATGGGATGGCTTAAGTGATGATTTCTTTGATGATTTTGCTGTTAATTGGGATGGTTATATTGATATAAAAGAGAAAGATAAATATATATTTCAAGTCAGAGCAAATGGTGCTATTTGGATATATTTAGATAATATTCGAGTGTTGTTTAGTACAGGATGTAGTGGATATATAAAAGAAACAAGTTATCCAATATTATTAGAAAACCGGTTTTATTCTATAAAGATAATATATTTAAAACATGAAGGATTAAGTTCATTTGAATTATTAATGAGAAAAGAAGGTGAAACTGATTTCTTCAATCCTATTGATAATTATTTTCATGTATATAATGGTGTATTAGAATATTCTTATTTATCTTCTACTTATTATACTGAAAGAGAGATTATACCAAATGAAATAGCGTTTTTAGATGATTATAATAAAGGAAAAACAATAAAAGAAATAACATTCAAACCATCACTACCTCAAGGATTATCATATGATAAAAATAGTGGTAAAATATATGGAACTCCATCTAAAGAATATATATATTTAGATGAAAGAATATTGTATAATATTAACATAATATTTGAAGAAAATCCAGATATAACTATAACTACATCCATAACAATAACAATAAAGGAGAATATAAAACCTCAAGGTATTTATTTAGTAGATCTTTCTACTGGTGAAGAATTCAATCAATCAAGTTATGCTAGTATAGGTGAAGTCTATAATTTCGTAATAAAAACTAGAATTGGAACAGTTTTATACTATGAAGTAAGTGATTTGACATTTCCTTACTATTATAATACAACTATAAATAAACTAATAGTATTAATTGATAGTTATAATAAATCATTTGAAGTTACAGGTTATGGTACTGATGGGTCTATAATATCATCTACTATACAGTTAAATGTGAATAATACATGTAGTGAAAATGGATATAAAAGATATACTATCTTTGTAGAATCATCTGAAAGTAAAGATACTCAAACCTATATTTCAGGCTTGAATATTCGATTTAATTTTACTTTAATTCCAAAATTCTTTGTTGCTGAGTTTGAAATAGATAGAGATTTTACTCCCTATATATTTGCTTCTCAATGTATTCCTGGTGGTTTTTATGTGATTGAATTTTATGCATTTCCTGATACTAACTTAAAGTTACATTTCTATGTAGATGGTTCTAAGTTTTATTATTATAGTGGAATTATTACAGATGAAAAGATTAGATTGTATATTGATACAGGTATATATATATATAAACATTATATTAATGAATAGATCCAACTCCTCCATCTTTCATATATCCCAATAACAATTTAGTAGAATTCTATTATAATGAATTAAACTCCTATAAGCCAGAAACTGAATCTTTTCTTGGAGAATGTACAATAGAACCAAATGAATTACCTGAAGGAATATCATTCGATGAATTAACAGGTGAAATATATGGAAAATCATCCCAAGAATTCAAAACAACAAAGTACAAAGTAAACTGTATTAATCCATCAGGATCTGGTGTTGTTTATATCAATATAACAGTTCATAATTATACAACTAAAGATTGGTGTTATATGCAGAATCAATTATATGTGACATTATTCGTTAAAACTACAACTGATCCACAAAATATGAAATTTGTATTGATAAATTCAAATGATGAAATAGTAAAGAATTTTGTAGGTGCAGATATTTGGACTAAAAATGCTAATTATACATATTCATTCTGTTTAAAGGAAGATTATTATATTGGTAAAAGAGAAGATACAACTGAAAATTTTGGATGGTTTTCTGGATATATGACTTTTATAGTGAATGATTTTTTACTTAGAAATTTTACAGTTGAATACTATGAAACATCTCAAAATAACACTTATTATTGTATATACTAATTATTATTATTATTATAAATAGTAAAAATGACACATTCTGCTTTATGTAAATGGGATTATTCTACAGTGAAATATAATGATTGGAATTTACCATCCTATTCATCAGAAGAATGGATGAAATCATTATTATCAGACTTACCAACTGTTATTGATGATAATGTAAATGTTGTTTATGTAAGATCTGAATTGTATTTTACTAATCAAGATAATTTCACTTCTTATCATATCAAATTTAGTCATATTTCTGGTATTATCTTATACATAAATGGTGATGAATATTATAGAAAGTTTATCTCACCTACAACAGATAAAAGTGATGGTAAATTTGAAGGTTTAACAGAAATCAATTTGTTATTGCCAGTGACAGTATTGAATGAAAATGGAAAGACAGTAGTAGCAATGGAATTACATAAATATGAATTAGAAACATCATTCCCACAAATATCACTTCAATCATTAGAATTAGAAGGAGATACTGAAGAAGATTGTACTATTCTAAACAAGTACAGAAAACCAATAACCGAATATATACCTGAATATGAAGTGTCATATAGTAAAGTAGAGAATGGTTTTGATTATTCATGGTCAACATCCTGGACTCAATCATGGAAGAATCCAAAAGAAGATCCTGTACATAGTTGGGCAATAATGAGTCTAAAAGATAATACATTTGTTGATTTCAATCAATTCAGTATTACAGCCTTTGAATCAAGTCAGAATACTCATCCTAAGAAGGTTATATTGAGTGTAAAAGAAGATAATGATAATTGGGTTGATCTTAAAACATTTGATAATCTAACATATCCATCAACAAAGCCATATAAATCATACTTCAATCTAACGACTAGAAATAGATTAATTTCTGCATTTAAAGTTGATATTGTTGAAAAGTATTCAACTTATAGTAAATATGTAGAAGTAAGAGATTTTATATTTCATTTATGTCCATTGAAGTTTTGTAGTGAGTTTGAGACATTTCCACTATCAGCAAGTGGTAGTTCTGTTGTTGGTTTATGTAATAATCAAACACAAGGAATTGAATATGAAAATCGTACTTTTATATGTGAAAATGGTAAAATTCCATCTTGGAGAGAAATTGATAACTATTGCTATAATGATAAACCTTCTGTTATTGTACAGTTTGATAATTATGAGTTTAAAGTGGGTGAAGTGTATAACAATATAGAGTTAGCGAGGTTTAGTGGTGCTAATTTGACTTATGAAATTGTTAATAGAAAAAATGATATAAGTGAAGTGTATATTGATCCAAAAACAGGAAGAATTACATTTGAACCAATCAAAGAAGTTGAAAAGACAATTATTACTATTAGAGCTACATCTTATCCATCTGAAGTATCAACAGAATCATCAGTCAATGTAACAATAAATCCAACTTATTATCCAATATTATATAACTTAACCAAAACTATTACAATAGAAAGTGGTAAAGAATATAAAGAGATTAAACTGTTTAAAGTATTAGGAAATGATTTGACATTTAATTATAAAGAATTACCAAATGGTTTTACATTTGATGAAGATAGTCAAAGTTTTAATGGAATATCTATGAATGAAATAAGTGATATTATCTATCCAATATCATTCAAAGTATCTAATGTCAATGGTTCAATTGATTTTACATTTTATATGGAAATAGTAATTCCAGATATTCCTAATATGATTATAGTAAAAGATCAGTTTATATTTTATTATGGCGAAATATATGAGGATGTTTATGCAATTAAATGTATAGGGAAAGAAGTAGTTTATTCTGCTAAATCTGGATTGCCAAATAATGTAATGATTAATTCAACAACAGGTGAAATATATGGAATGATAAAAGTAGATCCTTCTGAATATAATGTAATCTTGAAATGTGAAAATATTAATAAAACACATGAACATAATATCAATATTAATGTTGATATTTCAGATTATCCAATCATTATATCACATGATGATAACTTTACTGTGATTGGTGGAAATGTTTATAATGATGCAACATTCTTTGAAGTAAGTGGGAAAAAAATTGATTTATACACTATCTACTTGTATTTATTATTATTATTATTATTATTATAAATAGCATTACCAGATGGATTAATATTTAATCCAAATACAGGTGGAATAAGTGGATATGTATTAAAACCATTAGAAACAAAAGAGTATACATTGTTTGTGAATGGTAATAAAATAACCAAAGACTTCAAATTCAAGTTAATTATAGTGATAAAGCCAGAACCAGTGGTAGTTACAACATCAATAAAATATCAATATACATTTGAAGTAGGTGTAGTGGTAAATAACATTCAATTATTTGAAGTAAGCTGGTGAGAATTTGATATATACTGTTAGTCCAGGTATATATATATATATATATATATTATGCTGATAGATTTACCAAATGGAATTGATATAGATAATGGCAAAGGGACAATCTCAGGAATGGCAATCACAGACAATGATAAAGATAATAGAAATTACACTTTTACAGTAAGAAATTCAAATGGAAAAGAAAATATTGAAATACTATTGAATTTTACAGTTACTTATTGTGAAAGTGACAGTGGATTTCCTAGATCAATAGCAACAGAAGGAGGAAATTTGATACAAATCGAATGTAGTGGTGCAAAATCTGGATTATTATCTAGAAAATGTTATTTAATAAATGATATAAAAAAATCATCTTGGGGTGAGATTATAGATGGTTGTTCTACATCTGGTGGAATTATTGCAGGAATTGTGATTGGTGTAATTGCTGGAGTAGTGTTAGTTGTATTTGGCATTATATTTTGTGTGTTGAGAAGTGGGATGATTAGAAAAAGAGCTACTTCTACTGTATTAACTAATAATTCTGTTGCTAGTACTAATAATGATAAGAATACGCATTTGGTTGAGACTGAAGTGAAAGTGTAATGACTTATATGCTAGATTTAATAAATGATCATTACATTTTAGTATTTTTAAATGTTTTTAGTGATATTCATCATTTAGATGCATAATGCCATTTATATAAACCATTATACTATAAAATGTAATTTCTTCGCAGAAAATTCCCAGCCAATCAGAATGCGAAGAATTTAAACATTCTTAAACTTTGAGTGTTCTTATACTCTTTAGTTTGGATTTTCTTCGGATTTTAGGCAATTTTATTACCTTTTTTCGAGTTCTAGTTTTTATTTTCAATTGTATCTTATTGATTTATTGAATATATTGTTGTTTAGTTGAAGAATGAAGAAATCACTTCTACTTTGTGTAGTTTTTTTCTTAAGCTTTGCATTATGTGATAACTTAAGAATTGGTGAGATGTTTGGTTTATTTTCTAAGAAGGAAGCAAGATGTGTTGATGGTGAGATGAAGTGTGAAGCATCTTGTGAATGTGGAAAGGGAGTTTTAGTATGTTCAAATGGTGAATGGATTCATGGTGATATTCCAAGTATTTATAAATATACTTAAGTCTTCATTTATCTATTTTAACTAGTTGATCATGTTTGTATGTCCAATAAAGATGGTTCAGCTAAAATATTACATGTCAATAGCAAGGATCTTAAATGCAATAAGAAACACTGCAATAAAATCCCATGTCAGAATAAAGGTCAAGAACAATGTATTGACGAATGTAATTGTTATTCTGGTTATTCTTTCTGTAATAGAAAGGGTTATCTTGAATTTAGAACTGCTCCTAGTATTTTATTAGTTATTATCGTTATATAGAAGGTTTTGTATGCAGTCAAGAAACAGAAAATAGAGTATCCTTTGTTACTCCCTGTGGTAATCAACAAGGTAAATGTGCCAATCGTTTTAATGGTCATTGCACATGTGGAGATCGTGCATTAGCTGAATGTACCGATAATGAACAAAGATGTTTGAATGAATGTGGTTGTCAATCTGGATTTGAAGTATGTTCAAATAATGAATGGATAAGTGTCTCAATTCCATCAAAAACTGTATGCTCACAAAACAATACAAAGATACAATTAGTTTCTGGTTGTCCTGAAACAGGTAAAGCAGGTGCTTGCGAAAATCGTGTAACTGGTGATTGTTTATGTGATGTATATCCAACAACAGCTTATCCAACAACTGGAATTCCAACAACAATAAGTCCAACATCAATTCCTCCAACTGGTATGTGTATGAATGGAGATCAAAGATGTGCAAGTGAATGTGAATGTGGTTCTGGTTATTTCGAATGTGATAACCACGAATGGATATTGCGAGAAATTCCAGCTGGAACAGTTTGTGCTCAAAATGAATCATCCATTGAATTAGTATTTAGTTGTCCAGAATTCGGAGAATCTAATAAATGTATGAATCGTATAAGAGGTGATTGTCGTTGTAGAAATACCCCATCTACAGGTAGACCAACAACAGCATCTCCTTACACAGGTAGACCAACCACTTCAACTCCATATACTGGTAGACCAACTACTGCTAATCCAACAACAGGAACTCCATATCCATCTTCATGTATTGAAGGTGAACAATTCTGTGAAAGTCAATGTGAATGTGGAAATGGTTATTATGAATGTGTAAGAGGAGAATGGCTCCATCGTGAATTACCTCAAGGAACAGTCTGTGGACAAAATGGAACAGAAATTAACTTAGAATTTGGATGTATTGAATATGGTGAAGCTGAAAAATGTAAAGATAAAGTATATGGTGAATGTAACTGTAATATTGCTCCAACTGGTTTACCAACAAACAATCCAACAGCTCCAACTGTTCTTACTCCAACAATTGTACCAACAGTTCCAAATACATGTATAGATGGTGAACAATTCTGTGAAAGTCAATGTGAATGTGGAACTGGTTATTATGAATGTGTAAGTGGTCAATGGATTCATCGTGAATTACCTCAAGGAACAGTCTGTGGACAAAATGGAACAGAAATTAACTTAGAATTTGGATGTATTGAATATGGTGAAGCAAAAATATGTAAAGATAGAATTGATGGTGAATGTAATTGTGAAATTCCATCAACGATGAGACCAACCACCATGAGACCATCATATAATCCAACTGTTAATCCCACTGGTCGTTGTATTGATGGTTATCAAGTATGTTCATCTCAATGTGAATGTAATAAAGGATATTATGAATGTGTTCATGGTGATTATATTTTAAGACCATTACCAACTTCAACAGTATGTTATCAAAATGGTACAAGTATATTTGTTGATTTTGCCTGTCTTGATGAAGATATTCCAAACGATGGTCCATGTGCTGGTCAAGTTTATGGACAATGTTCTTGTCGTGTTAGTCCAACAAGAAATCCAAC
The DNA here is from genome assembly GCA_002245135.1 of Proteromonas lacertae. Taxonomy (NCBI): domain Eukaryota; class Bigyra; order Opalinata; family Proteromonadidae; genus Proteromonas; species Proteromonas lacertae. The sequence goes on from NGBS01000597.1 coordinate 54,818, forward strand.
AAGAAGACCATCTACAATGATTCCAACAGTAGCACCAACTTCAACAAGAAGACCACCAACTATATTACCAACTATTGTTCCAACAAATGGTCCATATCCAACTGAAATTCCTGGTCCATGCACAACAGGTGATATGGTATGTGCAAGTGAATGTGAATGTGGAAGTGGCTATTATGAATGTGTATTTAACACTTGGTTATTAAGAGAATTACCTGAAGGCAACAGTATGTTCTCAACAAGGAAATGAAATAATGATGGCATATGAATGTCCTGAAGAAGGTGAACAATTGAATTGTGCTGGTCATCTTCATGGTAGATGTAGATGTGGTAATGAAATTCCAACTGGAACATATCAACCAACTGGAACTTACAGACCAACTACAATGAGACCAACAGCAAGAAATCCATATCCAACAAGACAAAGACCAACTGGAATGTGCAATGATGGAGAACAATTTTGTGAAAGTCAATGTGAATGTGGAGCTGGTTATTATGAATGTGTAAGAGGAGATTGGGTATTAAGACCAATGCCAACAGGAACAGTCTGTGGTCAAAACAACACCATGATATCAATTGAATTTGGTTGTTCTGAAAATGGAGAAGCTGAAATTTGTAGAGACAGAATAAATGGTAATTGTAGATGTGAAGAAGTTCCTCCAACATACATTCCAACTGTAGTTCCTACATTTATTCCAACATTCGATCCAACTGGAAATCCTTCCTATACTCCAACTTTAGTTCCAAGTGGAAGTGTTCCAAATGAATGTCAAGAAGGTATTCAAGTGTGTGTAAGTGAATGTGAATGTGGAGCTGGATATTTCGAATGTGTGGATAATCGATGGGTAGTAAGACCAATGCCAACAGGAACAGTTTGTGGTCAAAACAACACCATGATATCCATTGAATTTGGATGTGAAGAATATGGTGAAGCTGAGATTTGTAAAAACCAAATCTATGGAGACTGTCGATGTTCTTTAATTCCAACTGGAACATATCAACCAACTGGAACCTACAGACCAACAACAATGAGACCAACAACAATGAGACCAACAATTAGACCAACTGGAATGTGTTATGATGGAGAACAATTTTGTGAAAATCAATGTGAATGTGGAGCTGGTTATTATGAATGTGTAAGAGGAGATTGGGTATTAAGACCAATGCCAACAGGAACAGTCTGTGGTCAAAACAACACCATGATATCAATTGAATTTGGTTGTTCTGAAAATGGAGAAGCTGAAATTTGTAGAGACAGAATAAATGGTAATTGTAGATGTGAAGAAGTTCCTCCAACATACATTCCAACTGTAGTTCCTACATTTATTCCAACATTCGATCCAACTGGAAATCCTTCCTATACTCCAACTTTAGTTCCAAGTGGAAGTGTTCCAAATGAATGTCAAGAAGGTATTCAAGTGTGTGTAAGTGAATGTGAATGTGGAGCTGGATATTTCGAATGTGTGGATAATCGATGGGTAGTAAGACCAATGCCAACAGGAACAGTTTGTGGTCAAAACAACACCATGATATCCATTGAATTTGGATGTGAAGAATATGGTGAAGCTGAGATTTGTAAAAACCAAATCTATGGAGACTGTCGATGTTCTTTAATTCCAACTGGAACATATCAACCAACTGGAACCTACAGACCAACAACAATGAGACCAACAACAATGAGACCAACTACAAGAAGACCAAGAAGAGATAATGAAGAAGATTAAAGATTAAAATAAAAGATAATTATTAAAGAATTCATTATTATATATTTTTTATTTGGGATTTAAAAGAATTGTTTATAGAAATAATGTATAATATAATTTGAATTACATCAAAACCAGTGTTGTATTTTTCGGTCAAAAAATATAGGTTTACCTATAGGTCAAAACCTATATCTTTAGCTTGACCTTTACCTTCCTTATACTAACTATTAGTTGACCTCCTATTGAACATGAGTTAAGAAGCATATAACCTAACCATAGATACAAAATTAATGTTTTATACATCATCTTTCAAATATCAAATTTGACTGTCCGTTGATGCACTTTTTATATTACTATTATTTTGATCTATTTCTCAATGATGATTCACAATAACATATTATTAACATAATATTAAATTAATTATAGGATAAAAAAAAATAAAAGAAAAAAACATCAAGCTTGATGGTTTGACTAAGTTAATCTTTATTTTTTAAGATTTAGATCATTTAAATGTATAATTACTCAATATTTATAAGACTTTATAATATATGAAACTATAGGGATATCACATTACCCCCTATCGCATCGAAAGAAGTTGTGGATTTATTCAATTGTTGTATGTTAGAGAAGTAACATTTTAACTACTTCAAAATGTTTTGGAAAACGTGATTAAAATAAAATATTCAGATTATTACATATGGTAAAAGCCAAAGTCAATTCAGATTCTGTCAACAAAGATCTATTTAAATTAATAACCTTCAATGCAGTCAGTACCACAATATTAGACTCACCAGAATTTAGAAGGTTTTGCTTCAAACTAGGATATATTATACCTCTAAGAGAGTTTTATAATGCTTATTTATTTTCAGAAACTGAGAAAGTAAGAGACTTATTGAAGACAAATCATTAATATCCAGAAATAGAGATTTATTATTATAATTACATTAATATTTGTTTTTTAGAGATAGTAATCAATATAAATTAATCATCAAAATAACAAGTTGTTTATAAATATGTTAAATATCACTATTGAGTAGTTTGTAGATGAATTTTAATATATTAGTATAGATATTTATACAATTTCAACCAATCTTATTCTAACTATGGTAATTAAAGTAAAACAAGAAGCAGGAATAATATTTTATATAGTATGATAGTTTGTATTAAACAAATGTTACTCAGTATGTAATTAAAATTGATTTTAACAAAATAATGCTCGAGGTTTGACCAACCAACGGATCAAAGCTAGATTATAGGTTTTACCTATAACCTATAGGTTACCTATTTATACAACCCTGATCAAAACTTAAAAAAGAATAACAAGTTCAAAGTATATTAGTATTTTAATAAGAAATATATTATGATTTATTCTCTAGTCACATATATTAATAATTATTATTCAACATTCAAAAATTGTTTTGATATTAATTTCTTCTCATCCTTGTCTATTCCATTTAATTTTATTATTCCAATTGAAGTAAATGTTTTTAAAAATGATTCTAACATGGATCTATTTATATTTTCTTTTACTTCTATTGATAATTTATCTAAATTATCAAATAATCCTTTCTTTTCTATCATTAATTCTAATTCTCTCTCATTTAATTCATTTCCATCTAAATTCATCTGCTTTAATGCTTTAAAATCTTTTAATCCTTTCATTAGCCTTTTTAAACCTTTTTCATTCATTCCCACATCTATTCCATTTTAATATAATATATTTTTATAAATACTTGATAAATTTAATGATGAATATGCAATAAATATATCTAAATTTTGACATATTATTTTTATTCCTTTATCACCAATTGGATTATTTGATATTGAAATGTGATCTACTGTTTTGGGTAAACATTTTGTCAATTCTTTTAATCCTTTGTAAGTTATTCTATTATTTGACAAATCTAGATTATAATATGATCTATGTTTAAATAATTGTATGTGAGAATCATTCAAATTTAAATCTATTTCATTAGAAATTTTATATTCTATACTTGAAAAATTATATGAATATCTTTTCTTTTTTTTACAATATTTCAAATAATACTTTAATTCATCGTTTGTCCATGATGGATAATTCATTACTATAAATGCATTACAAGATTTTTCCAACGATTTTGAACATATGTATTTTAACCCATTAAAACTGATATTATTTCCATTTAGATTTATCCTCCACCCTTTTTCAAGTGCATCAATTTTATTTGCTAATAATATTACACTTTCATCATCTATTAATAGACTACTTAAATTCATTTCATCATAAGTATATTGCAATATATTAAAATTGTTTTCTAATAATTTAAATCCATCATTTCCAATCGGATTATCTAGTAAATATATATAATTAATATTAATATATTTTTCATACCATGAATTATTAATTTGGATATTTTTTCAGTTTCTTTCACATAACTCATCAAATATTCTACGCCATCTGAATTAATATTATTTTCACTTAAATCAAGTACAATTTTTTTAGGAATGCTCTTCAAACCATTTATTAAATATTTTAGTCCATCTAAAGATAATCCCATTCCTATTAAACATCAAAAAATAACTCTTTATACTTGAACAATTTATTTCATTACCACCATTCCTTTATTAAATCTAAATGTGGACATAATATTTCCATTCCTCTGTCACTTATTTCATTTCCATCTAAACTTACATATTTGAGATTTGGTAATGATGATAAATTGTCAATCAATATCTCTACACTTTTAGATGTTAGATTATTATCTATATCATTGAAATATATTAAATTATACTATTCAGATATAATTCCTTTATTGGTCTTAATTCATCTATTCTTAAACTAATAAATGATTCGAATGTTTCATCATTAATCTCTGAATCATATAATATTAATCTATCACAACCATCTTGGATATACTTGATTAATTCTGGTATGTCTTCATCTATCAATAAATCTTTACTGTCATTGAAATCAAAATCTATTCCTGTAATAGGAAATTTAGAGAATAATGATTTTAATCCTTTGAAACGGATATTTTGGTTATCTTTAACATTTATTCTCTTTATATTTGGGTATTTATATAATTTTTCTGACAATTCTTTCACTGATTCATCATTTATATTCATCCCTTCCATATTCAATTCATTCTCTTTATTAATTAATAGATTTAGATATGGAAGTAATAATCTAAACCCTTTTGAGCCAATTGGGTTATCTATTTCAATAATAAATAAAAATGGAATAAGTAATACGTTCAATATTTATATGCCCAATTTTCATTAATTGGATCGACTTAATAAATGATTCAATAAAATAAAAAGTTAGATGGCAATCAGATAATTTTATTTGTTCTAGTCTTGTTAAATGACAAAAGTATGACCCAAATGATGTTTGTTGTCGCTGCGTTGGAATATCAATTATATCTATTTAAAAATATAAATGATTAGAATTATACTAAATGATAGTTTGTTTGGCTTGATTAGTTCTAATATTTTGAACAAATAATCTATTCCTTCTTCACATAAACACATATATCTCGAATTAATATAGATTGTATCATTATTGTATAATCCAGTGTGAATCTTATTTATCATTTTATCCAGATAGTCATCTTTATTACATTCTTTACAGAAATGAAAATGTTGAAATTTCAATTTACTCTCTATTGACATATCTTCTTTGTATAGTTTTATCATCAATAATAATGCTAATAGTCTTATATTGGCTTTACTATTGTACTTGTCTATTAAATCATTTCGAATTAATTCATTCTTGTTATACTGCAGATAATAGTCTCCTTGAATATCAAATGGTGCTGTTTCTATTAAATAATCATTATGGAATAGTATTTCTCTTTTCTCATTACATATCATCACATTATTTTCACTTTCTCTATATTCTCTCATTTTTACCATCTCTTTATACAACTCGTTTAAACTAATTCGATCTTTACTTTTCACTTTTAACATTCTTTTTATAATTTCTTTCATCATTTTATCTTTTATTAACTCTTGATTATACTCACATTTCATAATATTACTTATCGTTTTAATGACATTATTATCTTCATAAAATGGCGACTTCTTGATTAACATTTCGTATAGTAAGCAGCCAAGTGACCAGACTACATTTTTATCATCACATTCTTGTCCATTCAGTTCTTCTGGACTGATAAAACCAATACTATCTGCCATTTCATCGATTTTTCTCAAAGTATTTATATTTATATCACATAATTTTATATTACCAGATATATCACCATCATCATATGTTATATTACTACTTTTCAAATTATTCACCACTATATCATATCCATTCAATATCAACAATATATTACATAATGAACAAATAACACTACAAATATCATCATTTGAAACTGAACTACATTTTTGCAGCTCTTTTAAATCATTAACATAATATTCTCGACATATTAACATATATCCACCACTAGTGTTTAAATCAGATATTCTGGAAGGATATATGAAGTGTGAACAACAGTCTAACAACATACTGTTATTTTCACAGAATTTTAATATTCTCTTTTCCTTCACTCCATCTATCTTCAATATTTTTTTCTTCATTTTGACACCGTTATAGCACTCCATCTCTGTATTTACTTGATTTTGATGCTTTTCTACCTTCTTTAATATCTAATATTTATATATAGTATAAATTAAAATACTTGCGCATCAGTAGCTGTTAATGAACACCAGAATTCATCTATACAACCCAATAATACCATAACGAATTTGATTTCAAAATATTTAGTCGTTTCGTTAACAATTTTTCATTTAAGGATGATTAGAGAATAAAATAATAATTTAATAACTCATTATTATATTTTTTTTTTATTTGGGATTTATAAAAATTGTTTATAGAAATAATGTATAATATAATTTGAATTACATCAAAACTTAAAAAAGAAAAACAAGTTCAAAGTATATTAGTATTTTAATAAGAAATATATTACGATTTACGATTTATTCTCTTGTTCTAGCTGAATAAACCAGCAAATCTTCACTACTTTCAAATTTAACTTCTTCTCCTGCAAGAGATAAAGAATAAAGTTCCTTGTTGCAAAGATATATCTTGATTAGAACCACAAGCTTTACCTTTACCATTAATAGTAATAACAATTCTTGGAGTATTATGTTTAGTAAGTAAATAAGATTGATTGGAAGGAATAACTAATTTCTCTAACATAAACTCTTTCACTTCTGTTTTATAGTGTGATTCATAATCATTGATTTTTTCACCTTTCATTACATTCAATCCACCATATTCATACGTCAACATATCAATCAAAGTAGAAACATCAATAAATTTATTAGTTAAACCAGCTCTCACTACATTATTACTACAATTCATTATTTCTACAATATCTCCACTTAAATAGGCATGTGGTGTGTTGGAACTTAGATATAATGCTTCTCCTGGATTTAATTTAACAACATTGAGCAAATAAGGAGCTAAACAACCTCTATCATTGGGATACTATTTAAAATAAATATAAGAATATGTATAAATAATAAAATTATATTATACTTCTTTATTGATGGTTAAAACAGTCTTATCTAAATAATTTAATGATGATTCATCTTTCTTGAAACGAGTAATCAAATTATTGATTTGTACATTGATAATATCATTCGATGCCGTCATAAATTGATTGAACAAATTTCTCAAGCATTTCTTAACAGTGTTTTTATCATTTGATTTGACAGAGTTAATAAATTCGTTCGTGATTGGTTCTGTGATAATTGTTGCGAATTCTGGAATAGTATTTAAATGATTGATAATTTCATTTGCATCACGAAAACCACACCTAAATTTATTAAATTTACATAATTAATATATAAAATATACATTGCTTCCAAATAGGTGATAGCAACAGCCATTTCTGGTTTTGCATTATCATCAGAGTATTCTTTTGGATTTGATTTGTGTAATTGAATTGCTAAATTCTTGTCTGGATGGGCTTGAATGGATAAAGCTTTGTTGATTGATAAAACTTTGAATAAGAATGGTATATTTCCCTGTTTGGATGATTCGCAAGTGCCAGTTGCTTCTGGATGTGACTAAATAATATAATTAGAATATATGTAAATAATACTTTCAAATAATCACTTAATAACATGGTTCCTTCTTTAGCAACAATTTTTGAAGGACCAGAAGGATGAGTTCCAAACCTATCAACCTAAATAAATGCACATAATACCAATATTCTGCATATGGATGATCTTCCTCGATTTTAAATGTTGGATCAACATTGTGCTAAAGAATTAAAAAACAAACCATACTTTCATAATTGGAATCAAGCTGTTGCTACCTATTTTACCCCATGCATAATCTTTAACCTAATAATATTACCATTAAACAAATACCTCGCTTTGAAGAACAAACATCTTTTTTATTGAAAAAAGCTTGAAAAAAACTTGAATCAATTCAAACAGTTGTTTTAATTATTTTGCCAATTTCTTCGTATTTATTCATATATTCTTTTTTATATTAATATACAATAATCATCCATGTGTTTCTAAATAATATATTATAGATAATGGCAACTCCAAACAAAAGACTAGATGTAATAAGAAAATCCGAAGCAAAAAGGTATTTGTGTATAGATTACTATTTTAGTCCATTATTATCATGTACAAAATCACCATATCACCGTGTTTGTAACAAACTCACAAACTCTGAACCAATAAAAGACAGTGATGGTATTTATAATAACTAAAACTATTGCAATATAGGTATTGCTGCAATAAACAGATGTGTAATCACAATAGCTAACTCTAAAGATGATGAAGAACAAGATCAATTTTTAGAGAAATTAAGAGATCTATTAGACAGAGGAGTTAATCCAAATGCACCCTGTGATAATGAGAAGAATCCTTTATGTTTATGTGCAGAATTAGATTGTCCAGAAGCAGCAGAATTACTACTTCAAAGTGGAGCTCATCTTTCTGTTGATGTTGCTGGCTTAAATCCTTTTGAAATTGCAGTGCATAATAACTCTAAGGAATGTTTAGATGCATTTATGAGTTATTTGCAATATTTGGAGGGAGAAATCGATGCTACTGTTGATGATACTAGAGAATCTATTAGTACTCCTGTTGTATCTATATAGTTAATATTATTATATGTTTAGACAGCTAGTAAAAGACTTAGAATTAGTAATGTTACAGCTAGTGCTAAAAAAAGAGCAAAGAAAAATTAAATTTATATTTTCTTTTATATTATATTTTTGTAAGAATTGTGTATGATTTTACTCAACAACACATTCATTAAAGAGAATAAATACTAAATTAATAATTTAAAAAAACTTTCTTAACACAATATTATCACCTATTTCATCATATTCTTGTCTTGTAATCATTATAGATTTAAATGTGTCCATTGAAGCTAACATCGATCCACCAATCCAGGCAGCATTATCTCTATGTGGATCTACTAATACATGGAAGTTATTAGGTATTTCTTTTTTTAATTCACCTTCAAATCTTTCTGGCAAACCTGGAATCATTGAACCACCTCCACTTAATACAACATTCTGTAGCATTTCATTTTGTAATGTTCTATCACACTTATTAATGCAATCTTTAGTAATATCTATAATACCTGGTGTATTGGCTGGTGTAGTTGATAATAAGTTTGGTTTGAACAACACTTCACCACATTCAGGCTCGACAAGCTTGATCAATTGTGACGATTTGACCATCTGGTAGTTCGTATACTTCATCTTTGATACTAATGCCATTTGGACGTACTCCTTCAACGTTTAATAAATAAGATGTTTTTTCTTTAATATCTTGAGCGATTTCATACTGACTTGGAGTTAATTCTATATTACATCTTTCTTTTAATAATTGTTGGAGATAAAATGTGACATCTTTTCCTCCAACAGGAATACGACTTACTCCATAATGGAACTATATGTCCTTCATAACAAGGAACAGCTTGACTAATTCCATCTCCATATTCTATTGCTAAGCCAGTGACATTTCCTGTTGAAAACAGTGATAATAAACTTTGAGAGAATATAGAACATCCTGGAACTTCAAATTTTTCAAACATTATTTGTGCTATTTTTTTTCTACCTTCTTTCCAGCCTTTTGAAGGAGCAGTTAATATTATTGGAAGTTTGATATGTTCAAAATCGCAATTTAGTTCATGTAGAAATATATATTCCCATAGTTTTTCCATTGAATCCCAATCTACAATCTTACCTCTTTCTATTGGTCTAACAACGTTTAAAGTATCACGTCGACTTACAGCTTGATCACCAATATATCTATCTGTACTTTCTTCAAATGTGTCTTGACTTTCACAAAATCCAATCACACTTGGGATATTACCTAGAGGTGTATCATTACCTGCTAAGCCATATTTAAAACTCCCTGAACCATTATCAAATACTATTGCCTCGTTGTTGAATTGAACAGCAGTCATTTAAATAAGAAACGATTATTGTCAAAACAGAATCAAGCTTTTTGATTTTGATTGAGAAATTCATGATAAATACACATATATGATTAGAAAATAGATGAAATATTGTAACTACTTTCATAAATATAGTATATTAACCTGCTATGTTTCTATATACTACTGATTTAATTATTTTGCTTAATGTTGAGTTTCAGCATTTGAAAATTTAACAGTATCAAAAATATAACACCAATAGAATAAAATTTACTATGAAATAAGGCTGAAAAAGTTGCACAACTTTTTATCAACAAGATTATTTTAAAAGGATTAGGAAAATCAAAAAATACTTTATCAGAAGACTTAAAGCATATATCAATATACAATAATCCAATTGGAGATGAAGGAAAAGAGATAATATGTAAAAATTTGAATAATATTGTTCAACGGGAAAATGTTAATAATATTTCTTTGAATCTATTAGAATATGAACTAAATGAAAGTGAACTGAGAATTATGAAAGATAATACAGAAATATTTGATTGTTTAGATGAATTATTAATTACAATGAAAAGCGATATAGGCAATACAAAATTAAAATTATTCTTAGAAACATTTATATTTATTGAAAGAATCAAATTTGCAGAAGATGAAAGGAAAGATTTACTAAAAGAATATTGGAATATAGAATAGTAACATCTATTTATTATCATCATCACTGTTTGAATATATGAGTTGTTTGTGATTGATTTAGATTGGAACAATAATTAAAATATATTCGTTTTAAAATAATCAATTTTGGCGGTATTTGGCTCTCTAATGAATTATCTTTTAGAAATACAATCAGAATGGCCAGATAACAGCCAAATATTTCAGAAATTCGAATCTATCCTGTCTTGCCCTATTTGTAAGGAATTAATACAAGGAGCAGTTATTCTGCCTTGTGGTCATTCATATTGTTCATTATGTATAAGAAAATTTATGGAATATAATGAAGAATGTCCAACATGTCGCTTAAGATGTTGTGATGGTGATTTAATAAGAAACAATCAACTTGAGGAAGTAGCGCACTATTTTTCTATAATAAAACCACAAATAATATCATTATTAACGAATTCAAATAAAAATATAAAAGTAGATGTAATATCAAATACTTCCAATTCTAGAAAACCATTAGCAAAAGTATTTTACAATAACATATCCCTTCAACGTCTAAAAGAAATGCTACAGTCCTGTAATCTACCAATTACAGGAAGTAAAGAAGAAATGATAAGAAGACATAAGGATTATATATTATTGGTATATATATATATATATATATTGTAGTACAATTCTGAATGTGATAAAATAACACCACTATCTGAAGATGAGATTGTTAAGAAAGTAATAGAACAGGAGAATCAAAGAAGTAAACAGAATAATTTATTGAGTAAAACTAGATTGAATTTCTTTCATTCAAATCCTAAAACTACATCAGTATTTTATTAAATAAATAAACATATAAATATTGTATATAGATACAATTAGGTGAGATATGGAGAGTGATTTATTCAAAGAAACTTGATAGAATATTATACTATAATCATAAAGACAAAATATTACAAGAGAATGTATATATCATTACTATATTATTTTATATTTTATAATAAAATGAATAGCCACCTAATCAAATAAAAGATTTTACAAACTATGATGTATTTTTACCATCAAATAGTAATAATAATGAAATAAAAGAGGTAGTTATTACACCTGACAAAAAAGAGAAAAGAAAAATCTCCAAAATTGATAGTTTTATTGATAAAAATCCATCATCAACCTCAGATATTACTATGACAACATCATACAATAATAAAAATAGCACTAATCCAAATAAAAAGCAAAAGACAACTGTATTAGATTATTTAGAAATAAGTGATGATGAAAAAAGCAGTAAAAAAGATGATAATCAACAAGAAGTTGATGATATTAGTAATGATGATGATTTTGTTGAAGAAGTGAAGATAGAAAATGAAAATGATAGAAAAGGATGGATTTGTAACAAGTGTACTTTATGGAATTTAGGAAAATATCTTTTTTTAATTCAATACTCTTGTGTTTTAGTGTTTTTAATTCATCTTTTTTTACTACAAATCTGTGTGATGCTTGTGGATCATTAAGAAAAAAGAAATGAATAATTACTAAATTTTACACAGACAATAAGATAACATTAATTTAAGATTGATTGTTTTGTTGTGCATCTATAACATCCCATACAGTAACTCCTAAACTCTTTAAATCAACAGGTTGCATTTTCTTGTCAAATACTTGATAACCTTCTCCACTTTCATCTTCATACTCTTTAAATGGAGGTGGCAATGTAGTTAACATAAATCTCTCTTTTGGGAATGGTGTTGTGTCTGGCAAACGAGCTAATTCTCTTAAATGGTTTGTAGGTAGTGCATCCACAGCTCTATGCATTAGATATATTTTATTATCAATATCAGCTCTTCTTCTAAAATCTCTTTTTTGATATTCTTTATTATATTTAGCAAAAATGACAGAAGCTCTCTCTTGTAACTCTTTTGGTAAATCTTCTCTAAAAATATACATCAAATAAGGCAATACAAAGTTTCTTTTGGTTCTAAAATATCAATAATAGCTTCAAAAAAAGGATCTTTACCTTTTGCAAAATTACGATTTATAATTATTGGACTAATATTAGCACATCTATGAATTGGTATAAATAATCTTGAAAACATCTTCAATCAATAGAAAAAGTAAAAATAAATTATCACAGGCTTGAAGATAGCTTGATATATTACATTTTTCATTTTTGACTTAATTTAAGATGGTATAAGCTTTCTATTAAACTCAATTTTAATATTTTATAGCCACAAAACGAACATATTGAGCTATTTCAAAAAAGAAACGGATTCCGTTTAGATCATTTTGAAAAAGAGTATTGATACTCATTTTTATATATTAGGCGAAAGAAAGAAGCTCGTGCAGCTCATGATAAATCAGAATTCGCTCAAAAAGTAAGAGGTCTAAAAGCCAAGTTATACAACAAGCAGAGGTTTAAGGAGAAGGCTACTATGAAGAAACAGTATATTAGGTGATTATCATAAATAATAGGATCAATATGCATCAAGAAAGAACAAATAAACATTCAAATGATGATAAAGTATCAGAAGGTGCAGTACCAGCTTATTTATTAGATCGTGAAGGTGTATCTCGTGCAAAAGTCTTAAGTAATAGTGTAAAACAAAAGCGAAAAGAAAAAGCTGGTAAATGGCAAGTTCCAATTCCTAAAGTTAATCCAATATCAGATGCAGAGATGTTTAAAGTGTTAAGTACCGGTAAACGAAAGAAGAAACAATGGAAGAGAATGATAACTAAAGTTACATTTGTAGGAGATAGTTATACAAGAAAACCTCCAAAATATGAAAGATTTATAAGACCAACTGGTTTAAGATTTAAAAAAGCACATGTTACACATCCAGAATTGAAGACTACTTTTTATTTAGATATAATTGGAGTAAAGAAAAACCCACAAAGTGCTTTATATACACAATTAGGAGTTATTACTAAAGGTACTATTATTGAGGTGAATGTGAGTGATTTAGGTTTGGTTACACAGAGTGGTAAAGTGGTTTGGGGTAAATATGCACAAGTTACAAACAATCCAGAGAATGATGGTTGTATTAATGCTGTCCTTTTGGTTTAAATTTAAGATGTTTTTATTTTTCCTACTTCTACTAATGTTTAAAACTTATAACTAGTTGTATTACTTTATTATTTGTGATTTGTATAACACAACTACTGTCAATAAAAAAAATAAAGTGGAGGAATTGACATTACCATCTTTATTCTTTCATTATATTGTATATCCATATTAATATAAACAATGCTCTTCAATAACGTAGAAAAAGATTTTTATTTTGTCGAGCCGAACTATCATATGAACTTTTATATCTCGAGAATGAGAAATCGATTATATACAATAGTTATTTCAATGATCCTTGTTGCTAAATCTATAGCCATCCATAACTTTAGATATCCTGAAAGCCCTTATCAAATGGATATTTACCAGAATGATGTTAAAATAGAGCCTACATATGAGCCAAGCTTATTTGATTTTCTGACGTGTTATTGTGACTCGGAATTACCCCCTGGTTTAATGTTTCATAAAAATGGTACAATAAATGGTATTCCAGAATATTCAGGAGTATGGGATATTGTTGTTGTTGGTCATTTCTATTTCAGTGGGAATGAAACCGCAGCTTTTACCATCAAAATTTATGGTGATCCACATGATTGTAAGTATCCAGTAACATCCATGAAGCTATATGTAGGGCAAATGGTAACTGGCCTAATTCCGTCTTGTCCATATATTTATATGTATAACAGTATTGGTTTACCTCATGGTTTATCCTTAGATCCATTAACAGGTGAAATAACTGGATCACCAACTACAGAATATGGTATTACGCAAGTACGAGTGCAATTTGCATCAATCAATATAATGTACACAGCTAATATCAATATAGAAGTAGTGAGTCGATATAGTTCAATAAATGGAGTAGTGATTGATTTTATATACTATTCACTCTGTAATAAATTACCTTATTCAAGTGACTTTAAAACAGAAGCAATAATAACATCAAGGATATATTATCAATTGAATTTATTTACAGCGTCATTGCCAAATGTTGATTTGAATTTACCAACATCATTAACTCAAGGTTATGCGTTTAGAATACAAGGGACTTTGGTTGTTGACACTTTAGGTCAATATATATTCTCATTAGAAGCAACAGATGGTGTAAAATTCACTTTAAAACCTACCCCCTCTTCATCAAGTGTAATATTTAACAAATTATCATGTACAACATTTGAACAATTTACAACAAAAGTTGAATTAACTGATCATTTAATAGATTTTGAAATAGTTGGTACTCAAGTTAATAATGCTCATGTATTTCGAATACTGTGGAAAAACGCTGGTTCTTCTAGTGAACAACCGAAAATTATTAAAGGAGATAATCTATTAGTGATGCCTACTTATTTAACAAGATTACATTATGAATCTTCTACGCTATTATTTCCACTAAATCAAGTAGTAACATATCCTTTATTTTATTCTGGTTTTCCATCATCATTTGAATTAAGAGAATGTATTTTACCTTCTGGCTTAAATTTTCATAAAAATACAGGTACAATTGAAGGATCTTCTAGTTATTCTTCTATTATAGGACATTGTATAATAAATGGAATAGGCTTGACAAGTTCGTCAGAATCAGAATTCAGTTTTATGGTAATTGATCATATATTAAAATCGAATGGAGTTATAGGAAAATTCTTTGAAATTTCTGGTGGTGATTTGGATATACAAGATCGTAGTTTATCTGATCCATCTAAATATCAATTAGCAAGTCAATTTTATCAAGAGAACATTAATTATAATGGAAGTGGTTTGTTTTGGAATTATTTACCTCGAACTATTAGTTTGCCATTTTCATCTAGTTGGGAAGGTTATATAACTATCTCTTATCCATGGACTTACTGTATTTATTGTAACGCAACTGATATATGCCATGTAGAAATAGATGATCAATTGATTATATCAAAACAATATTATCATTTAGATGAAGTTTCAGATTGTCAATTTTATGAAGCAAAAGAACATAAAATAAGAGTTGTAGGACATCAAATACACAATAATTCAATATTAATCATATCAATAAGTGGTGGTTATCCTATACAAAGTAAACATCCTATAATTAACTATCATTTTTATCCAAAAATACCTTTTCATTATAAACTCAATTATTTTACTTTAATTCAAGGACAGTTGTTTAACGATCCCCCTTTACTCTTCTTAACATCTTATCAGTCATATAATGATTTGACTTATACTGTTTATCCACAATTACCAGCTGGAATAAATCTTTATGAAAATGGAACAATCGGTGGTAGTACAACTTTATCTAATTTACCACTTTCTAATTATACTATTAAAGTAACAAATGAAAGAATTAATCAATATTATACTACAACTATCTCATTATCAATTATTAGTGTAGTACCTCCAAAGAGAATTACATATTCTCAAGATTTAGTCGAATCTTCATTAGGTATTACAATTCCAACATTAACTTGTGTAATAGAAGGAGGAATAGTAGAGAAATATTATACTATCCCTGAATTACCTAAAGGAATAATCTTAGATCAAAGTGATGGAAGTATATCAGGAACACCAATGGAAATATTCAAAGGAACAATAATAGTATATGCTTCAAATAGTGGTGGAAGTTGTTCATTTGAAATTACATTTACTTTTCGTGATTGTGAAGGCGCTGATAGTGTAATTTTGTCATTTGTTTTAGGTAAAGAAGGTTCTCCACAAATTACTGTTTTCTTTAATGAAGAGAACATTTATACAAGACTTGGAAAAGGTATTAATGATACAAAAGTGTTTTGTCATTCTGGAGAAGGTAATTATAGAGTTATGTTGAGATATGATTCACACAGTAATAAACCATATGTTTACTTAAGTTATTATCCAAATGTTATTATTTATGAAGGATATACAAATATGGAAGCTCCAGAGCAAAATATTATTTTTAATAAGACTTATAGTGAAGTAGTTAAAATAAATATGCCAATAATGACAGAAGGAGATTCATATTCATATATGGAAATTATTCCAACTATAAAAGGAGCATATTCTAAATGTACAATATTAAATGCAATTGATTTATTCAAAGGATTGGAATATAATACTCATAATTGTATGATTACTGGAATTCCTACTGTATCTGGAGATAGATATCTTACAGCTGAAATTTGTAATCCTCGTGGATGTGGTACAAATACATTTAGAGTGGTAGTAAGAGGATGTCCAGCTGAAAATGAAGTGATTTATATAAAATTACTAACTATTGTAGAGGCATATACACAAAGTTTTGTACTATATGATAATAATAACACTGTAATATATGAAATGAGTAATTTGAAAGATGATCAATATTATACAACTCAATTATGTGTTGCTGGTGGTGCTTATTATGTTGAAATGAATTCTACTTCAGTATATGGTTGGTTTGCAGGTAGTTATTTATCACTTCACAGTTATAGTGGAATTCCATTGTTTTATGGTTCAATTAATAGACAAGGAACTCTCAGAACTAGAATTAATATCAATTTCTATATAAATAGTAGTACTTTAGTTAGTTATAATGATTATTATGTTGAGAAATGGATGGAAGTAGATTTTGTTAATAAATGGTCAAAAGCAATACCTTCAAAATTGCCAAATTATCGTGCTATTTCTCGATTTTACAGATTTACATTTAATTTAACAGATAAAATGTTCTATGAAACATCAATATATGCTATTTCATTTAAATATATATATGGAACAGCAATATATGTGAATGGCAAAGTTTTATTTACAGATGGATTAGTTCCACCATTTAATCCAACAACACCAGGAATAAGTAAAAGTGAATATGTAACTATGTATTATAGTAATTCAGTAATATCTTTAAGTTATAATAATGTAATAGCAATTGAAGTACATCAAAATGATTCATATCATGTAGATAATCCTGACATATTCTCATTTCAATTATATATAAATAATGGTGATAAAATTCACAATTATTTGAAGGAAGTACCATTCGAAATGAAGAGTAATGTTACTGATACTTCATTAAGTCCACTTTATGATGACGATTATAATACTGATGTTTCATTTTCATTTTTACCAGAATTGACATGTGAAATATTGTTATACTTTCCTCCCAATTATACAATTTTCATTAATCAATATACTTTTACTAGTTCGAAAATTGATGCTATATATGATCCTAAAGGATGGGAGTTTTATGGAAGTTTAAATGGTTATTATTGGAATTTGTTAGATAATAGAAGTGATATAGTATTTACAGAAAGAAGACAAATTCAATATTTTTCTATTGAAAGAGAAGAAGGTGAATTACTTCACAGTTATAATTATTACAAATGGGTTTTTACTGATTTAGGAAAGAATAATAAAGGTTTGACACAGTTTGCTTTATCTGAGATTCATTTTAGTGCTATCAATGATTTAAAATGTAAAAAAACAGACATACTCCCAGAAACACCAGCAGGAGTGACAGAGATATTAGGTTGTTCAGATTATTATCATGGAAATATATCTTACAAATGTGTATTTGATGTTAATACAAAAGTAGTTAATTGGACTAAACCAATCGATAATTGTGAACTTGATCCACCTTCTGAGTTATATGTTATTCCTGACAAAATAGAAGGTTATTCAGGATATACAACAACTCCAATTTATATATCACACAAAGGTATAAAGACTAATGTAACTATTACACCTGATTTACCATCTAATATTATATTCACAACCAATCAAATATCTGGTAGATGGAATGATCCAATATCACAAGTGTATTTGTTAAAAGTTTGCAATATTAATGGATGTTTGCAACATGAAATAACAGTTCGTGTAATTGAACCATTTTGTTCAGCAGATGGCATATATCCTGAAACAAAAATAGGTGTAACGATCATATTAGATTGTCCAGTAGGTGAATTGGGTGTTGTAAAGAGAGAATGTTTATTTGAAAGCCGTCCAGTTTGGGGAGAAGAGACTTCAACTTGTACAGTTCCAGACAAACAGAAAGACAGTAATACTACAGTAGTTGTAATAGCTATTGTCATTCCTGTGATTATTATTATTATAGGAGCTATTGCGTTCTATTTTATATATCCTAGAATACATGGCAGAGCTAGAGCAATGTCACATAGTATGAGTCAACTAAATAAGAATCGATTATCAAGTCACAATAGTATAAAGGGTGTTAATTTGTCTGAATATGGTTTTATATAATTCTTAACTTAATTTGATTATTTATTCAATTTATAAACATTATTAATTGTTGTTTTTTTAAATGATCCAAAGCAAACACTGTTATTGCAATGGATAACTACATTTTTAGAGTTATAAATATATTTTTAAATTATAATTACAGTTATTGAACAACTCATTTCTGTCAAATTCAGCATCTTCAATCATATTGTCTATAAACAATAAAAAATATATAAATATGATATATTTATATATACATGACATATTTAAAAAATCTAATAAAGGTAAATGTGGTAAAGAAGTGATTATCATTTCAAATCCCTTCTTCTCTATGTTGTTAACACCCATTTCCAATCTCCTCAAATTACTTAAAACGGTTAAACTCTTACTAAATGTTTTAATTCCTATATCACTAATATGATTTCCATTCAAGTTTAATTCTTCTAATAAAGTCAAATGTTTTAGATTATTTGACAAATCTTTCAAACCATTATTCATGATCATATTATCTAATAGTATATTATAATATATTTATACTGTGAAGGTCTAATTTCCTTAAACATTTCAACTTACTAACATTATTACTGAATATTCTAATGCCATTTTCAGTGATGTTATTTCCTTCTAAATTGAGAATTTCAATTGTTGGTATAAAGTTAAAATTATCTGATAACAATTGAATGCCTTTATCTCGTATATCTTGATTCCATAAGTATAATTCTTTTCCTTTTCTCACACTATCTATTATTTTAAATTTTAGAGTGTTATATATCAGTTTTATCTGACTAATTATTGAATATCTAAATTCTGGATATTCAAGACTAATATTCAACAATATAAAGAATAATTGTGAATCTGTATTCTTATTATATTTTTGAATTATATTATTCAATAGCTCATCTTGGTTCATTAGAATATTATATATTTCTTCTTTGGTAATAATTGGTTCTAAATTGTCTATTTTGTTGTTTATTCTTTCTATAATATCTCCTCCTTCATTCTCTTTACTTTCATCATCATCTTCACCTTTCTCTTCTTCATTCTCTATATCATCATCAATTTTTGATTCATCATTACCATCTTTATTATTAACTCTATTCTTTTTAAACTCATTTGTGATACTTTCAAATGTCTTTTCTTCTTTCTCAACTGAATTTGGTTTAGGATAATTATCATAATCAACAGGAACACCAACAGGATAATACCATTTTATATCTCTTTTTAAACTGTAATTGTATTTAGAATGATTATTGTTGGTATTATAGCTTTGTAAACATTCAAATTTGATTGGATTCTTTGGTAATATTTTTCTGTATTTTTCTGGTGGTGGGAATTTTTGATGAATGACTATTCTAACAATGTCATTTACCATACTTTCTAATTGTTTTAAATGAATATCGTTATATGAATCTATTTCAGTAAATATATATATATATAATTATATAATACTCAAATCTGGATCATTTGTTATATCAAACAACCATATTCTTAAATCTTCATCTAACTATTTAAAATAATTAATGATATAAATGTATACGCAAAACTCAAACTGCAACAACTCAAAACAATCTCTTAACTTATTACTTTCATTCATTTTCAAGAGAATTGAATTGACTGAATCTAAGACAATATCTCTTATTCTATTTATTATTACTTTTTCACTAAACAAATAAAAGAATAGTAATTATACAAAACAATATAATTAGATGGATAACATTTATCAATATATTGCTTCAACTCATTCATTTCCAATATATCAACACAGTTTTTGCTTAACTTATTTTCATACATCTGATACAGTGAGACAAACCCATCTTTATAAATATAAATATCTTTCTCATTTGTCAATAAACAAAACATATTAATTACTATCATTGAATTGTTATATAATAATGGTTTTTTCTATTAGTTTTTGAACTACAAATCTATTTTATAATAATAATAAATATATATATATATATACTCTTCAACATTTTGCCTTGACTTAATAAAATCAAAAATACATTTTATATCATTCATTATTAATATATGATTGGATGTCTTTCTTTTATATTTAATCAACCATTTATTTTCCACACAATGTTTTAATGGAAGTGAAAAGAATTGTCTTTTTTCAATTTTGTTTTTATTTCTACTGAAAGCATGAATAAATGATTTGATATTCTTTTCAGAAGTATGAGAAAGTATATATGATGGTAGTATAACAGAATTCACAAAGATTCCATGAACTTGATAATATTCAGTCAAATTTCTATTCAATATATAATTCAAAAATGATAATATACTCAATGAATGTTGATATTTTAATTAAACCTGTAATATCAATGAAATGGTTTACTAATTGTCGAGTATGAGTAGAATTTGTAGAATAGGGCAATGGTTGACTATTTATATAATATATAATTATTTATATTTGATATACTTGTGAAGTGTAATTTTGTAATTAGGAATAACACTAGGAATTCTGAGACTATTATTCCAGCAAAAATCAAAATTCTGTTTAGGAAATGTTGTTACTGATAGATTGATGATTGCATCAAAAATATGAGATAAATGAGATTCTGTCAAAGCTAATTCTTTTGGGTTTTCTATCATATTCATAGCTTCTTCATATTGCATAAATGTTTGATATAATTTATCACCATCTTTACAAGCATTCTATAGATTTGTTAATATAACACTATACTCTCCACCATGGTAATTTTGATAGACATTTTTGTACAATTTTACCATTATTAGTTGGAAATATCAAATATCTGTACTTCTTACTACTCATTTTCGTTTCTGAAATTCAAAAAATCAAAAATGAAACGACTATATATTCAAAAATTATTACTGTTCAATTTATGGATTTATAATAGAAGATAACTAAATAGAAAATTCAAAAAGCTTCAATTTAGGAAGATAATAGATAGATAAAAATGTGAAAAAAGAAATGCAAATTCAGCCCAAAGCTTGAGACAACTCGAATCTAAAAATGAGAACACAAATATATCTCTTGGTATCATTATTATTTTGCGTTGCAATTTGTCAAGATGAAGTAGTTGAATATACTACACCAGTATTCATTCACGGTGAAGGAGGTTACCCATGTTTGAGAATCCCAGCCATTGTTCAAACAAAGAGTGGTAAATTATTAGCCTTTGCTGAATGCAGAACCTTCACTGGTGATGGATGTAATCCAACAAAGAAATATCAATACACCTCAAAAGAAGGTGTTGCTCCAAACGCATTGAAAGGGTATTTCCTATAATACATCTATCTATCTATTAAATAGACATATGTGTATGAAGACATCAACTGATTTAGGAAAGACTTGGTCAAACCTTACATTCCCATTCGGTAAAGAAGCTTGGCAAGATGATCCAGAACCAGTATACGATGAAAATGCCAATGCAGTCATCTTCCCAATTATGCACGAAATCAACGGTAGAAGTGTAGTTTATCAACGTATCAGTTATGATGAAGGTGAAACATGGGTTGAAGAACAAGATTTAAGTCAATACTTAAAACCAAATGAAGGAACATATCCAGGTCCAGGTGCTGGTGTAATGAAGGAATTTGAACCACACAAGGGTAGATTATTATTCATTGGTCATTGGGGTGCTTACCAAAAGGATATTGTCTGGTATAGTGATGATCATGGAAAGACATACAAGAGAGCTGAATATACCTTCCCAGGAATGGATGAAGCTATGTTAGTAGAATTATCCAATGGTACAATGATGGCTAACTTAAGAAATAATAAGAAATGGGGTCCATACCGTGCTGTTTCAATTTCTAAGGATGGTGGTGAAACATGGACTGAAGTAAGACCAGAGAAACAATTAATTGATCCAGTCTGTCAAGGATCTATTATCAGAAATGGTAAAAACTTATATTTCAGTAATGTTCACACTGAAAACTCAAGAACCAACATGACTGTTATGTTCTCCAAGGATGATGGCGAAACATGGAAGAAATATGTTCAATTAACAAAGGATGAAAGTGCTTACAGTTGTTTAACCAGAGTAGGAAAGCAAGATCATATTGGTTTATTATATGAAAAGAAGTGGGAAAATTGCAATGGTCATGCATGTGCCATATTATTCGCTTACATCAAGACTGATGATAAAGTTAAAACTACACCAAATCTAAGAAAGTAGATGAATCAGTATTGATTAACTCTACAATTGTGAGTTAGATTTGTTTTTTGAATTGGGTTAAAAAATGAAAAATCATTAAAAATACATTTGGCGCGAAAACATCATTTTTGAATGAATAAGCCTAAGAACAACTATGACAAGGAAAAAGAGATTATTTTGAAGGTATGAATGAATAGTTGTATATAATAGACTAAATATAATCCATTAAATGATGAACAATTTAAACAAATTCCTGATAAGAAGGATATTAAGCCTCTTCCAAATGTGAAATCAGTTACATTGAATATATCAGCATATTTAGCATGGCTTTCAAAACCTATTGTCCTACAACCATTGAAATACATACCTAAGAACAAAATAGACTTTAAATCATTAGAAAAACAGAATAGTATCACAGTTATACCTCCTGGTCCTTCTAAACAACCATCTACATCCAATGTTTCAGTTCAAAATCCAATTCAAGTGAAGAATAACACAAATACACCATACACTAGTTCATTTCAATCTAATCAAACAAATTTCAATCAGAAGAAGAACGATTTATCTGATGATTTATTTATTGATTTAGATAATGATGATCTTGATGCAATAGAACAATCATTTATTAATCCATTACTCAAAGATAGTTTTTACACATCCACACCATCCAATACACCAATGCCAATCAAATCAACAAATACATTTCCATCTTCATCTCCAACAAACATGTCTTACAATAGCAGTAGTAATTATAATAATACTAATGATGCTACAATAAGCAAATATCAATCTAATAATTATACAAATTACAATTATTCTCCTATTACACCAAATTCCACACTTAATTCTTCATCTTCTTACAATATGAGCGATATAATGAAAGTAAACCATGAAATATTCGGTCACAACTCCTTCCGTCCCAGTCAAAAAGAAATCATAACTGCTGCTCTCAATAATGAAGATGTATTTGTAATAATGCCAACTGGAGGAGGTAAATCATTATGTTATCAATTACCAGCTTATATATGTCCAGGATTATCAATCGTAATATCACCACTAATATCACTTATACAGGATCAAGTAATGGAATTGAATTCATTGAATATAAATGCAGCATTTTTAAACTCCACTCAAAAAAGAGAAGATTCTGATAGAGTAATTAATGGATTAAGACAAAACCCGCCATATTATAAACTACTCTATTTAACACCAGAAAAGGTTAACAACAGTAATTTCATAATGAATATATTAAAGTCATTAGAATATAAAGGATATTTGAGTAGATTTGTAATAGATGAAGCTCATTGTGTTAGTCAATGGGGACATGATTTTAGACCTGATTATTTACATTTATCAATCTTAAAAGAGACATTTCCAAAAGTTCCAATAATGGCATTGACTGCTACAGCAACTGATAAAGTGAAATTTGATATAATTCGTTCATTGAAAATGTCTAAAGTTGTGACATTTCAAAGGAGTTTTAATCGTCCTGAATTAAGATATGAAGTGAGAAAAAGATCTGGTTTTAAGAAAACAATTGATGAAATATCTGCTTTTATATTAAAATATCACCCAGATTCAAGTGGTATAATTTACTGTCTGTCCAGGAAACTATGTGAAGAAGTAAGTAAAGCATTAAGTGAGAAATTTATAGGAACAAAATTAGAGAATATGGTTGAACATTATCATGCTGGAATTGAAGATGAAATGGATAGACAACAAAGACATATGAATTGGAGTAGTGATAAAACTAAAATTATTGTCGCCACTGTCGCATTTGGAATGGGAATTAACAAGCCTGATGTTCGATATGTAATTCATTATTCTTTACCTCAATCATTAATTCATTATTATCAAGAAAGTGGTAGAGCTGGAAGAGATCAGAATATAGCTAATTGTATATTGTATTATAATTACAGTGATAAATCAATGTTACAGTCTTTAATAAAACAGAATGTTGATAATCGAATGGAACATTATAATTTAACTAATATTGAAAGAGTGGTTAGTTATTGTGAAAATCAAACTGATTGTAGAAGATCGTTAATATTACAATATTTTGGTGAGAAATATAATAGAGAATTATGTAATGGAACTTGTGATAATTGTAAAATATATAATAGAGTAACTATAAAGAATGTAAAAGAAGATGCGAAGAGATTATGTAGTATAATCCAACAGTGTAGTAGCAAGAATAACAATTGTACATTAATACAGTGTATTAATGTGTATAAAGGAAATAAAACAAAGGTTGAATTTGAAAGTTTAGATGAGTATGGTAAAGGTAAAAGTTGGGATAAGAATGATTTAGAAAGGTTATTACATAAACTAATGTTTGATCATATTATAGAAGAAGAAGAAAGATTGAACCAATCAGGTTTCTTTAATCAATTCTTGAAACCATCAATTAATTTCACATCCTTTATGTTGGATAATGTTAAACCATATGAATTATCATTTATTAAAGGTGGAACAAGTAGTAGTAGTAATAATAATAATAAAGACTTAGTTGAAAATAAAAAGAATATCGAATCTATCTCTAGAATTGATAAGAAATTATCTTCTCAATTAGAAGGTGAATTAAGAGCTGTAAGAACTGCACTATCAACTACAGAACATATAACAGCTTCAAGACTTGTAACAAATGAAGCAATCACTCAGATGTCTACTTTAATACCATCAACCGAAGCTGAATTGTTGTTATTAGATAATATGACTAAACCAAAGGTTCAGAAATGGGGTTTGCATTTCTTAGCTGTGATTAATGACTTTTTGAAGAGGAATAATATAACACCAAAAGGTGAATTTGTTGTTCCATCATCATCATCATCATCCAATGAGAATAAAGAGAATATGTATATATATATTGTTATTATTATTATTAATAGGAATAATGCTAATATCAATCCTTCTTCTTCCTCTGTAAATGCGTTTAATAATGGTAGTAATGATTTATCAGAGAAAAATAACAAAAGAAAATCAAGAACTCCAAGAAAGAAAGCTGATAATAATAATGACAGTAATAAGCAAGGAACGAAGAGAAGAACTACTGATTTTTTAGATAGTGAAGCTCCTAAACCAAAGGTTAGATCGAAAGGAAAGTCATTACTTCATCCTGAAGCTAAGAATTCAGTTTCTGGGAATATTAATTCTACTGCTACTCCTTTATCTTCGAATAGCAAAGGATTACATGCTTTATTACCAAAATAATTTAAATACTTTTTTCATTCTGTGATATTTTTGTGTATAAAACTAAAATACAAATCTTCAAAGAAATACAATTGTATTTTTGTGTATTTTGGAATAATGTCTCTTTTATCATTACCTGAACCTATTTATACTGTAATAACATCGTATTTCAATGAAAAAGATATGATGAACTTCCTATTATCAAGTACTCGTTTATATAAGGTATTTATGCTTCATTTCACATACAGGCTTGTAATACCAATGTGTGTTGGGAAAATATGTTCATGAATATGGTGTCAAAAGAAACATATGATATATATTCAGCATTTCTTCCAAATAATCTAACTTTAAGAAAATACTTCTTTTGGATGATGAAAGTATGAATAGATTTAAATAATTGAATAGAGAAATAAAAAGAGAGACAAAAAGCCAGATACTTATCGAGAAGATTCAAAACACTATTTCAAGTTGGGATATGATAGTTCAGACGATGATATTGAGAATTATCTTTACGAAGAAATATGCAAATGGGATGATCCAGGTAATATTCGTTATTTATTAATTGGAGGATTGTATAATATATTATTCATATATTCATCTCTTTTATATTTTGATATTTTGATATAGAAGAGGTAATTCACCAAATGATATATTCAAGATGCATTATTCGGAGTTTATTAATTTAAAATATTTGGATTTAGGATGTTATGGATATGAAGAATATGTATTAAACGTTTAAAATGAAATGTATTTCAATAGGAATTATCATGGACTGCTTCAATCAATATCCAATTATTACTTGACTGGTTTCCAAATTTATTATATCTATATCTTAAAAATGGAGAGAAACAATCTACAATAGGCAGAAATAAACGTTATCCTGAAATGTATTATTTGGGAATAGAATCATGTGGAATATGTAATGATCTATTAGAAAATCTATTTTCTAATAAATTTGATAATCTAATCGAATTAGAAGTCTGGGTAGGATGTGAAGAAAGAGGAAATCATAGTAATGAAAGTACATTTACTAATTTATTAAACAAATCATTTGCACCAAATTTAAAAATCCTGAGAATTAGAAATACAGAAAATATCAATGATTTATTACCTTCAATCATTTCTTCTCTATTATTCAAAGATTTGATAGAAATTGATTTTTCATTTGGTGTAATTGATAATAATTCATATCGATATTTGAAAACAATATTAGAATCAGAGAATATAAAAGTTTTAGTATTATATAACCATTATATTGGAGAATCAGAAATAGATGTATTGCAGAAAGTATAAGAATATAAAATTTAATAATATAAAATAGATATCAGATGAAAATGGAAAGATTTTGAAAGAATCAAAATGTTACAGAAACAGACATTATGTAGCTGTTTCAGAATAATCGAAACAAACATATAATATCCATTTTTACTGTTATATTCACTTTTTCATTTTCAATCCCCAAAATTGAACTGAAATTAACAATATACTTAATTTAAATAGTTATATATAATTTCTTACTCTTTACTACAGATAATAACATATCATCATTAAGTAGAATTTCGCCTTGTTCACCAATTATTTGAAATTCCGCATTATAGTTATACACAATCTCCATAATACTTTTCACTAAATCATATAACTCAATACAACTCATTTTTGGATTAAATTTTCTATTTAAAACATAGTCATCTGGGAAAATAATCTAATCAAAATATTAATAAATAAATACTGATAATGATATAGAAGCTTGATAAAACTTTGGTTGTAAACCAAATATATCATTCAATAGCTTTTCAAAATCTTTCATTTCTCTTGAACTTCTGAATTTTTCTTTTATTCCATCTTTCTTTTGTTGAAAAAATGATGATATTTTATCACTGAATGAGAATTCTTTTTCTGCTTTTGTTAGTTTATTTACTGGGTAATAAAATGATTTTGTTTGACTTGTTGGCTATTTAATATATTTATATATTAATAATAATACAATCATTGGATTTGGGAATGTACCGTATAATACAAATACACTTAAATTCTTATCAATCATCGATTGTAAATACTCCATCAAATAAGATTCTGTTAAATACTGTGGTCCTGATGAAAGACTGTTAAATAACCACCAATTCTCATACATATATCGCAAACCAATCCAGTGGTAATTATAATTTGCTATAAAAGCTAGTGGATGAGAGTATTTGGAGTTATCTGAAAGTGGTTGATAATGTTCCATTGTAACTCCTTGTCTTGAAAAAGCAATTTTTAAAACCTTTTGTAATTTATATAAATAATTGATTTATACATCAACAGAAAAATTACCATTGAAATCTCCATAAGTATAAGGGTCAATCTATATTTAATGGTAGAAATATACTTTCTGAATTGTATCTCTTAAAGAATTCTCTTCTACACCTAGAGAGAAAGCAATAGCGAAAAGATCATCCTAAAAATAAATAAATAACACTATACATCGGTATAAAAAGGGCCTTGTAATATGTTGTTTACACAATGCTTCCCACACATTGAGTCATAGCCTTGTTTTTCGAAATATAAAAGTTTAGTCATCTCAAACAGTTATCAAGTTTCATTTGACAATTTGTGTGTATATTTCACTGAAACTATTTTGCTATTCTGATATTGTCTTTATTTGTTCCATTAAAACATTTTAGAGTATGATCTTGTTGAATTAATAGGTTGTTTGAAAAAGTTGATTGAAATGGGTGTATGAAACTCAACCAAAAATTTGCACCTATATCATTTTTTTCAATAAATGAATAGAAGGCGTTGTGAATAAAGTATTCTTATTACTCAGATAAATATTATTTATAGTTTCTCTCTACATTTACATCAGCGATAAACTCGAATAACACTATATTACTAAAACAGATATTTACTTTAAGTACAAACTCTCTTCCTGATTCATTTGCATCAAGTGCTCTTGCTGTATGTTAAATCATTATTATTTTCATAATAGAGTCCTGAAGAACTAAAATCAACATTACAAAGTTTAATAAATGGAGAAGAGTATTATTTAATTTTTATGTATTATACTTAGAGATTGTTCTAACTTTATATGTCATTTTATAAAGGCTTGGGCAAATTATAAGAATCATAACTTGAGTGAGTGTTGTAATAACTATGAAAAGTCTATAACATACTTTTTATCATCTTACTACAAAGACACTGATAATGAATGGACAATACAATTAATGAAGCAATTCTGTCACGAATTATATCACACAGCTGTAAATGCTGATTTAGAAACAAGTAAAAATAATAACAATGTAGATTGGCACAAATATGTATATATAAATAATATAATATAAATATATATATATAAATAGAAGAATAATTATAGTAGAGGTTTAATGGATTGGTTTGCAACTTGTTATGGAGATAAATCAAAACTCCAAAATCAAAAAATCCAAATTATTATAGTAATATCATTTTTTTCTAAATAGTCTTTTTTTAAATAATTAATGTTCCTTAATAATATGATATAAATAGTGAATTACTTGTATAGATTGTACTTCTTAATCAACAATATAACAATTAAAACTTGTACAGTATTATACAATCAAATGAAGAAAATGCCAATTAATTTGTGTAGTAAAAGTGATCAAATTACATATCATTATTATATTGGAAGAATATTGATGTTTACTGAACAGTATAGTGAAGGAGTTGAACATTTAGAATATGCATTTATTCATTGTCATAAGAATTATTTTAATAATAGAAGAAGAATATTGAAATATCTAGTACCAATGCAACTGATGATTGGGAAAATGATAAATCTACAACTTGTTGAACAATATAAACTTAATAATGTATATATTATTGTTTATATTTATATAGTATTTGACTTTATTAAAGTGTTTAAAGAATGGAAATATAGGATTGTATGATAAAGTATTAGAAGAGAATGAAAATGAGTTTATATCAACAGGTGTTTATTTAATATTTGAAAGATTAAGATACATTGTATATCGTAATTTATTTATGAATACATTAAAAATACTGGAGAAACCTCAAGAACCTTTGAGTATATTTTTAAAAGCACTTGAAATTGCAGGTGAAAATAATGCAGATTTAGATCAATTGGAATGTATTTTAGCGAATCTAATAGCCAAAGTATGATTGTTTATATAATTGAATAGAAATTTATCAAAGCTTATATAGCACATAAAAAGAGTTTCTTAGTGTTTAGAGCAACTGGTGCTTTTCCTCCATTTGAAGAAGGTAATTTATCAAAATTATAATTAACAGAAAGTGTAATATGAAATTTGTTTCTTTTTTCTTTTTCTATTTTATCAATAAAAACAACAACAATATTATACAAAAAATAAATTATATTAATGCTGCTTGTTCTGTACACGCCAAACCATAATAACCTAGAAAACAATCACATAAACCTGTTGTTGGATTACATATTCCATTACCACTACAAGACACAGGAGGTAAACCTGTATTAGTATATTCTATATTACCTTTTCCTCCTTCGAATAGTTTCTTTCCATCATCCACTTCTTTACTCATGCCTTTATATCCTGACTTTGTATCTGATCCTAACTTAAATGGATATTGTGTTAGTTCATCTTTTCCAATTACTTGTATTTGTGATTGTCTTCCTGTTTGATGTTTTCCAAATAAAATTGTTATAGTGTAGTTTGTTGGCTCAGTTGGAGGAGTTGTTGGTGTTGGATTTACTGTAATTGAAGCAATATCTATAGAACCAGTTGGTAATGTGTATAATGCTCTTTTCCATTCACTTTCTAAAGTTAAATCTATAAATCTGTTGAATATTTTCTATTAAAATAGTCTGTGTAATATAAATAGCCATATTTGTTATCTTTAATATTCTTAAGTACAATTGTTTGTGTTGATTGACTTGGACTATCACAATCCGATGATGTTACATATCCTGTAGGACATCTACGTTGACTACAATCATAACCAGTCCATTCATTATCACATACACATGCAAAACTATTATCAGCATCCCATACTGTATATTCATTATTATTATCATGTACATAATAATTATCAATAAGACTTGGATCTAACCCCATTAATTTGACTGGATCACAAATTCCATGTCCATTACAAAGATTTGGACAACTCATTCTTTGACAAGCCACTCCTTCATATCCATCATAGCACACACACGATCCTGATGTTCTGTCACAATCTCCTTGACCACTACACTCCAAAAACACTCGATCTTCCGTTGTTACAGGTGAAGCATAAGGCCTATCATATGGGCATGATCCTAATCAATATATCATTTATAAATACTCAAAGAGCAGTCAGCACCCATAAATTCAGGAAAACACTGACATATACCAGATCTGTTACAGTTGCCATGTCCACTACACATATTTGGACATCCTATAGAAAGAACAGCTACTATTAACATCCATAGAAAGAGAATTTTCATTTTAAAAACAAGTCCGTTGTCAAGCTTTTTTAAAGTTTGATCACATTTAAATCATCAAAGAATCTATTAATGGAAATAATTTTGACATTTTATCATTATTCAACACAACATAAATGCAATTAAAAAAACAAATTAATTTTAACGAGGTGATTCACCAACATTCTGTCTTTCAGATATAATTTTCAATGATCTAGATAGTCCTCTTTTACTATACAACATATAAATAAACATATAAAAACATACATCAATTGCTTTTCACTTTGAAGTTCTACATAATCGTTATTCATACTATCGGATATTGGAGGATGATAAATAATAGATTGTTTATGTGAAGAAGGTGATGTAAATTCTTCTAACTGTTTCCCTCTCAAATGATATAAGAATTTAACAGCTCCAATGAGTGTTGAATAATAATATCTATAAATAATTATTACATAATAATAAAATATACTCATATCCATTATTCATCAAGTCACTCACATCATAATATTTTAAATAATACAAATTAGTGATCAAATTACTAATCTTTGATTTCCAGATTAATAACACAAATAATGGAATCATATCATCTGAAGCCAACACGAATTGTTTAGATTCATCTTTATCTATAAGAATAAATATAAAAA
Organism: Proteromonas lacertae; assembly: GCA_002245135.1. NCBI lineage: Eukaryota > Bigyra > Opalinata > Proteromonadidae > Proteromonas > Proteromonas lacertae. The sequence goes on from NGBS01000597.1 coordinate 87,158, forward strand.
ATATATATATAAATAATATACAATCCTCACCATAATATGATTTTCTATTATCTACAATCATATCAGATACACTTTGAGTTAATGATTGATATACTTCTTTAATACACTCATACTTCGCTAATGGAGATGTTCTAATTGATATCTGTTTAAATGTTGAGATAGGAGATGATAAATAATCAACACAATAATAATCAGATTTCAATCCAATAATATCTGAAGTTAATCCACCTGTATTAGTTATTTCATTCATAACACATTGAAAATCATCTTCTAAATTTTGATTCATTACTTTTAAACAGTAAAACAGCTTTTCATAGATTGAATCACTCACACATATAGCTATTGCTCTTCTTATTTGCTCTTTATATTTCTTATTAGTATCAGCAGGGAAAAAATCATTATTATCTGTTACTACATAGGTTGTTACCATATTTATTGTTTGATTCATTTTATTTAATAAGTCTTTATATCCTAAGTCTCCATCTAGAAATATATATCCTTTGTTAAATGATTAAAAAAAAACATTCAAATTAAGGAAAAATATATATATAGTTATTTAATAAACAAAAAAAATGATATATTTGCATATAGCCATAGTATATTTAATCCTTTTCTATTTCTTGCATCATTACATAAGATTTCTATATCTTCGTCTGATGATAAATCAACACCGAATAATAGACGTTTTTCATCAAAATTAACCATCTGATTGGTTACATCTATTGGATGTTCAATACAAAGTATTTTGTATGGTTCATAATCTTCATTATAATATATTTCTTCAAAGAGTATCTTAATTTTATGTTCTAATCTGTTTTTGGACGAAATTTGACTATCCTATTTTTTTATTTATATTTATGATAATCATACTCGAACTGTTATATAACCTGAATCAAAGCATATGAACAAATTACTAAGTGTAACCATTTCATTAACAAAAAAAGGAGAAGGACTTAATATATGATTATCTAACAGTAAATATATGATTAAAAAAACAATACCTATGAAGCTTTTAGAAAATGTGAATTTCTTGAGGGAAGCAAGTTGTGGAACACATATAACCCATTTAAGTTGCACAGCCTGATATTGCAATTTCTAAAAACTATATTATATTTGGTTATACAGGATATTGACTTTGTAAAGCTTGAAAAAATATATTATCACCTAAATCTTCACCACTCATATTCTATAATTAACAAATTATCCTTATATGCTTGTTAGATAGCTAGAAAAAAATGATTTTGGTGTTTTTCAATTATGGTGTATGAAAATTTGTTTCAATAACCCATTAAACAAAACAGACAATTTAATTTAATAAAACTCAATATTGAAGAATTGCATTAATAAATCTTTCTCTTCACAAATTTCAATTTTAATTATTCCAATTGATGAAAATAGATTCGTTTCAGAATTTTAAAAACATTAACAAATACAGAGAACATATAATAAAATAATTAAAAATAGATAAAAATAACTAATTATGTCCAGTAGCTTTAGTATCAATATGTTTTCTTATACTTTCATCCATATATGAAGTTAAATATCCAGACCTAGTAAATGGTACCATAACTATATCTTGAGGAGGCGGAGTACAAAAATTAGCCTATATTATTATTATATTACCTATAAACATACATGAGTTGTACTTTTATAATTTGGTGGAACTCTAAGGTTTTCTGTTAAATGCTTTACTTGATATGAATCTTTACCATGAATATCACCCATATATGTTCTAACTCTGTTGTAAGGATCTTTATTATGAGGTATTTCTATTCCTGTAGGAGGTCTACTGCCTTTTAGAATCTTTTGCAACTCTTGATTAGTTCTTTCCAATTCTTCTAGAAGTCTATTCTTTATATTAAACTGAAAAATACTCATCTCTTCTATCAATCATATATTCGACCTCTTCTGGTGCTACTGAGTCTGGATGTGGTTCTAAATTTGAACTTTTTGTACTTGACTTTGTTGAAGGTCTTGATGATTGTTGGTGTTGCTGAGCAACTATCAGATTATTTGAAAAAGAACTATACCTTGATCTTTGTGATACATTGGATGGTGTACCATTATAACTGCCTGTTCCATACATTATTTCTTAAAAAAATAACAGTACTTGGGGATGTGAAAATTTTTGGAAGTTTTCTAATACACCCAAGTGCTAAAATATTATAAAGAAATGTTTAATTTACACATCTGAATATTATAATTATCAATAATATCAAGTTGCAACATATAATGTAGTGAATCATTTTTTCTGCTACATTTTCATCATAAAACAGTCTAGCCATTATTCTTGTTGAAATAGATGAGTTAATATAATAATCTGATGTCATTACTACAGTTTTTTTAATGGATTTTTTCAACAAATTCACAATATCGCTATGTTGTCTAGCAGTAGCAATTGCTAAAGCTGTAAAACCACTTAAATCCTTCGAATCAGGAGAACAACCGATATTCAACAAATATTTCACGATATCAGCATATCCTTCTTGTGAAGCAATAATTATTGGTCTATTATTTGAATTTCCATCTTTTGATATTCCTGATTCAATTAATGCTTTTACTACATTCAAATGACCTACATAACAAGAAATTGAGAGAGGATCTGTACCACTACTACTTTCTATAGGATTTTTATTGTAATAATAAGGTAAAATAACTTTCACAATCTCCGAAAATCCATATGAAGCAGCAATCCATAATGGAGTAGAATTAGTCTTTTCATTACAAATAATATCAGGAGAAGCACCTCTTCTAATCAAAAACTTTATAATTTCCAAATGACCTTTCTTTGAAGCTAAACATATGGGAGATGGCGGAATACTTAATGAAGCACCATATTCAAGCAATGTTTTAATAATATTAACATGTCCATACAATGCAGCTAAATGTAATGCAGTATAATTGTCTTTAGTAAGGATAGTATCTACATTTATATTCTGCAATATTTGTTCCAAAAAAAAGTCATATCCATTTTCACAGGATTGTTTTAATAGTTTGATTGATTGGTGAGATATTGTACTATCCACTTGTTTAGACCAGTAACTATGTCTCCATCTAATTAAGAATTCGTGTAGTATTGGATAGAATGTTGTGGAAATATTCATTTTAAATAAATAGGCTGTTAATGAATGTTCATCTAATTTTGGATCTATTTTTGAATAAATAAATAAATAAATAAATAAAATATACCTTCACCTTTAACAAAATACTTTCTCATTAATATATTACAATTACCTCCTACTTTATATAACAACGATACAGTGTGTAAATTCTCATTCACTATCGCATAATCCATTGCAGTTAATCCATATTCATCAACTTCATTTATTTTTACACCTCTTAATAATAACAAGTCAACGATTATTCGCGAATGCTTTCTACTGGATGATGCATAATGTAATGAATTCTTACCATCATTACTCTTATAATTAACATTTGCACCTTTTTCTATTAGTGATAGTGTTATTTCATAATAACCTGAGAGTGATGATATATGAAGTGGATATTGATGACATGGACCTTCAGTAGATAAACCATGATTGAGTAATATATCAACAATCTATATATACAATTAAATAACAAAGAAATATATATTTATATATACTTGAGTATATTGATTCATTAATGGAAAACACAAAATACTTTCATATGAAGGAAGTGGAAAAATCATCGGATTTCTTTCAAATAATTTCTCCACTACTTTTACTTGATTTAATCGTATTGCATCTAACAATGGATATGATAAGTTATTATATAATTGAGTATTTATATTGGTTAGTTTATTCTCAATTAATAACAAGGATATATCTTCATATCCATAAATGATAGATTTATGAAGTGGTGAAAAACCTTCTTGGTTTACTGTATTAATTTGAATAATTCTATTTATTAAATATCTACTCATATCATAATTATGATTTTGAATTGCGATAAATAAGATAAAATCATTTTCATCAATACATGGAATCTAATAAAAAAGATAAATAATAAATGAAAATTAACTATACATCTATATATCCTTGATAATTATCGAAATACTCCAACAAATCTTGCGAAGTTCCATTAATTGCAGCTCTACATAAACATTTTTGGATTGGTGCACCATTTTCAATTAAAATTTTAATGGTTTCTTTATGTTTGTATGTACAAGCCATTAATAAAGCTGAATCTAATAACATTGGGTAATTGGTAAATAAAGGCACTAAATATTTAACTGTTTCTATATATCCATATCTTGCAGCTACTTCTAATACATTTTTTTCACTATTATTCTTTGGAATATAGTCAACACCTTTCTGAATTAGTAATTTGATAATTTGTATATAATTATTCTTAATTGCATATTCTAAGGCAGTTTTATCTATTTTCATAATAATATTCAAACATAATATTTATACTTCTATTATCTCTTTGATTTAAAGTGTTTAAATCCATTGTATCTACTAGAATAAGTGCAACATCAAGATGTCTTTCTCTCCTATATAAATATATAAATAAACATTATATTATATATATATACAATGCAATATGTAATGGAGAAATTGACAATTTATGTGAAATATTAGGATTTGCTTTTAAATGCAATAACACCAACAACATCACTTTATCGCCTTTACTTGCACTTTGCCATACAGATGTTCTACCATCGTTGTCTTGTATATTTATATCCGCTCCATTATCACAGAGTAACTTTACTATTTTGGTATAACCTTGTTGACTTGCTATAAATAGAGCAGATGTACCTGTATTATCTTTACTATTAACATTTATCCCTAATTAATAGAAATTATGGTTAATTATACTGATTTTTAGTAATTCTAATACTATATCATATGACCCTGAATATGCTGCTGTCATTAGACATGTTACATTATCTTCTCCTATACAATCGTTCTTTACACTATATTTCAATAAAGCTTTTACTATTTCTACTTTTTTTGTTAATGTTGACATCCATAACACTGTACAGTTGTTTTTATCTACTGAATGAGGGTTTGCACCACTGTCTAGCAAGAAAATGAACATTTCAGTATTGAGATTTTGACTATTAGAGAATATAATCCAATAAAATACACTGCATTAAACAATAATAGAGAATTACCATCTTCATTATTCACATTAGCCTTGTTTTCAACCAAATACTTAACAATTTGTAGTTGATTTTTCTATTTACATTTATTTAATATACATAATACGTGAGATGCAATTTCTAATGGAGTAATGCCATTTTTATTTGGTATATTAGGATTAAAACCATGTGAAATAAACACTTTCAAAGTATCAAATAAATTCATCTTAATTGCATTACATAGTAAGGTCTCACCATTGATATCGTATTTGTCGTCAAGTTTGACGCTATCAACTGATTTTAGATATTTTTCTACTTCTGATGGCTTTGAAATAATTTTTAGTATAGATTCAAATGTATTATCACTCTGACAACTCACTACAACGATAGAAATTAGAAAAATAAACTCAAGCCACATTTTCAAGCTTGATTCTTATATTTCATTTTATGATGAAAGATATAATTTAAAAACAAGCGTAACAAATAATAAATAAGAAACCTTACTATTATTTTAAAAGAATAAGTTAAAAATAATAAAAATTCACAAATATTCTATAACATATTAGTTATTTTCCACAATTATGCAATAAAGCAATTTTATAAAATAATGTTTTTGAATCATTGTAAACCTTTCTCATATGTTGAAAAATATGTTTTCTTATATTTAAAGCCAATAATTCTCCTCAATAATGCATTAAATAATATCAATTTTCGAACACACATATTTAGCACAAATACCAGTGAATTACTCACAAAATTGTGAAAAGAAATTCTATTTCAAATTTAAGCACCACAACATAAATTCCACCATAGTAAAAGCAAAAAAAATATATTGTAGTATAAAACACCTAATAAACAATCAGTAAAACAAAAAAGAAAAATCGGATTTTGAAAGAGGGTTTTTAAACCAAAATTTTGAGAGTGTGACATACGTTATTTTATTAAAATGATGAGTTTAAAAGAAGTGCTTCTGATTATACTAGTAATGATACAATTCTCATCAGAAAGTTCAATTGCCGCAAAGAAAATGTGTTTTGCTTTTGAAGATGATGAAGTTGCTGATGTATTAATAGATATAACTGAAGCATTATTCAACTCAACAAATGTAATAAATGATAATGATATGGAATATGTGAAGTTTGATACTTCAATAGATCAAAATACAGTAGATACTTATAAAAAATTGGGTGAAACAGGTAAATGTGGTATAGTATTTACAAAACTTAAAGGAATAAGAAATAATTTATCAGCAATAGTTGAAGTTAACAATATGATGAATTATTATAATATGTATACTATTAGTAGTGTTCTTGGGACAATACCAATATGCTTTAACCGTGTTATAAGAGGATATCTAACTTGTGATTCATCTTTTCAGTGTATGATTTATAAGATTTCTATTTATATATATATTTTAAATAGATATGAATTATTATTGGAAAAATAACACCAATTTTGTACTAATATATTCAGATAAAAGTGATATGAAAGGTTGTGTAAGTAGTTATACTGAATACTTCAAAGGTAATGAAATGAATATCACACGAATAATAAAATATGATACTGCAACAACACCTCCTTTATATGAAAAAGTATTAGCTGAATTTAAAGATAAGAAAGCAATAGTGATTAACTTTTTACCAGCAGATGAAACAGAACCTGTTGCTTTGTATATATCCACAAATACTCTAAATATTACAATGATTTCATTTCAAGAAATCTCAAAAGCAGATTTACCAAAATTTCCAACAACAAGAGATACCACTGATAATAAATATTCATTTTATGTAGCATCTCAAATTATATCATTGGATATAGAAAAAGATGAAGCATTTAAGAATGCTTATTTATATGTAAGAGATTATAAACCAACTTTAGATCCTTCTACCACTGATACTGCAGCTACTACTACTGCTCCACCCAATCCACCAACTACTCCTCCTCCAGTTAATATTGCTGATTTTACAACAGAAATGAAACTATAGTATATTTATTTATTTTGTATATATATATATATAGTTATGAGTTATTATCATTATATTTGAATGAAGTAAAGACAAAAAAGATTGTAACACCTGAAATGGTTATTAATAGCTTATATAATGAATTAAGAACAATTAATGAGGTTAGTTACAGTTTATTGTCTAATAATGTTCTAGTTGGTTCAGTAGATGGTTATGAAATTGTTGTAGATGCTGGTAAAAATGTCTTAGCTAATGAACCATTTAGAGTTGTTCCAATCAGTTTTGATATTCAAGAAAAAGAGTTAAACGGCAAACCAATAGAAAATCTCTGTGATTTTTCAATTTCTGAAACTAATTTTAAATCAACTTATCAATATATTATAACTGTAAGTTATTATTCAGGTGCTTTAAAAGTATTAATTGAAGGAATTGAGGATACATTAGAAGTTGCTTTGGATAGAATCAATGAAGAAGAAGAGATATTGGGAAAGAAAACTCTCTCAATTACTATTGATGCTTCAAGTGGTGTTGAAAATGTATTGAATGAAATAAAAAAATACTATGAAAAATTTGATATTCTAGCCGTTTTATATTATGGTTTAGATGATGTATTAAATGCAATGATAAAAGCTTGGACTTATGATATTCCCATTATAAATTACAGTATAACAGCAGGAGAACATTGTAATAGTAAAGTATTAGAAATGGGTGTAAATATCCAAACATTATGGAGAGCAACAACTGAATTATTTGATATTGACACCATGATGATTGTATATAGTGATAGTGATTATTCAAACACTGCTCGTGATATTATAAGTGCAAATGCTGAGGAAATTGGTATATATTTAAAGGAAGATGCTTTTGTTGAAGAAAATACAGTGGAAGCTTCAAAGAACGCATGTGGTCAAATTTATTCAAAATGTACAGATGGGTGTTATGTGATTAATATATTAGATAGAAGTTATTTTACAAATTTATTTACTGAATGTTATAATGATTATAATATTTCATCAACAAAATACCCAATAATATCATATGCTATTGATGAACAATTATTAAAATCAATTGATGCAAAAGCAGTAAATGGTCATTATGTAGTTGGATATTTCTTTGATTCAATGGAAACTGAAGTTGGAGAACAATTGAGAACTGCATTGAGGAATAGGAATTATTTTGGCAAAGTAACTTCAAATATGGCTATTTTATATACTACCACATTTGTTATTGCTAGAGCATTTAATAAAGCAAGAAGAAGTGATCAACTAAGAGCATTTTTGCTGTATATTTTCTATTATTTTTCTATTTACTTAGAGGTGCAAGAAATAGTTTTTATGATGGTCCAGGTGGTCATTGTTATGTTAGCCAATATGGATATGGAAGTTATTTATTTAATTCTGGATATATTAGTGATGGTAGTATAATTGAATTAGATAAATCAAAAGGCACACAAATTGCATCTGCTTTTAATGACCCTTCTGAATATTGTGATTGGGTAAATGGCAAATTAGATCATTTACAAACAAAACAAGTGATATTTTTGTATGTAAGAAATGAAACAAATACTGAAAGAATTGATTATTATGAATATACAGCTAATCAAGTCGGAGGATTTCTTAATTCAAAAGGTGGAATTGCTGGTTATATGTTGAAAGTTAAAGTTCCACCACTTCATTCAATTGAAGATTTAGTAAAATATATGAAAGGTGTAAATCCTATAAATGTTTTATGTTATGTTGGTACAACATCATATCTTTTTAATTTAAGATATTATTATTTTTATTAGTTATATATCTTTAATTACTGTTTAATAAAGAAGAAAGAGAAGCAATTAAAACAATATTAGCTGAACAGGATAAATTATTATTCAGTATTCATGCAAGTGAAGGTGAAGAATGTGATAAACAAATCATTCAAATTGCTAGAATTCCACATCAATATGTATTTTCTGTATTTGGTTATTTCACTGAAAGACAAAGCGTTTGTGCTATTATATCTGATAATTCAACGTATTTTGTTATTATTTAATTTATTATAAATAGTACTAACGATGGAATTGCAAATTATTTATCCCAAGTGTCACATTCATTTGTTTCTTACAATTGCTATGTAATTAATTTTGAGAATTTTGAACGTTTGAAATATCAATTGAATTTAATGACTACATTTTCAAATTCTACAACTTTATATTCTTTAATGGGAAGTTTGACAAATGAAATGATTAATAATATTTATGATTGGGGTTTTTTACCTCCTGAAAAATATCCAATAGTTATATTAGATTTATTATATCCAGAGTATTATAGTTTTGAAAATAAAACTAAATATGAAGGTCATTATTATGTTTCATCTTATTCATTACAAAAGACAAATCAAGAGAATTTACAGATGAAGTCAGTTATTGAATTGTATTATGGAAATTTGCCTCTACAAATGCATGAAGATTCTGTTGCTGCGTATATATATATTAATATTTTTTTTAGTTTTTCTGCTTTAACATTAGTTGCTTCAGCTATGGGAAACATTTTTATTGAATCATCAGCTGAATTAAGATATAAAATCTATAAAACATCAATCAATACTCCATATGGTGAAATATCAGTTTCTACATCAAATTTGATGAAGTCTTATTTTACAATTCATAAATTCACAAATGAGACTGATATATTGTTAATATTACCTGAACATTCACTTGAAAGGTCACAATATTCTGCTTTTGTATATATATTTATATATTTATATTATAGTTGAATAATAATATAAACAATGTATGTGACTTTGATGAAGGTGTAAATGTCAATTATTATGAAAAAGAAGTATATAAATTCGCACTATGGTATGAAGATGAAGATGAAGCACTTTATTTTCTATTAAGAGAATATCAAGATATTACTAATGAAGAAGGTGGTTTTGGAGGTTTGAATTATGATTTAGTTAAAACATTTTGTAAGAATGATACAGAAATTGAAATGTCATTTAATCAGTCATATAGATTTATTATTAGTGGATGTAGTGATGAAGTTAATAACAAATATATTGGACGTTTAAATAAGACATTTATGTTTGTAATGAAAGATCAGCAAACTTCAGCTTGTAATGATTCAGCGTATATATTTTATATGTTTTATACATTATTAATATTGAAATAGAATATATTTGGGTTTATCTCCTTATCAGCAAGCATATCCATTAATCAATTATATTTCGACTATTTATCCACTTAAAGCTTTTGTAATAATGGATATTAGTTATAACAATTCAATATTCCATGATATTATTGTTGAATATTTACATGAAAGTGGTTTTGAAACACCAATTGATGTTTATGTAAATGAAAGTAGTACTGTAAAAGAAGTAGAAGAACAAGTATATGGAATATTATCAAGAGTATTAAGATACATGCCAGAAGGTGGTGTAATATTTAATTATTTAAATGAATATTCTGAAAGTGTATATACTGCTTTTCATGATATAATATGTTATTCTCAAAAATATGAAAATATAGATTGTAAAAATTCAAGTGTTTATACTGACAAATATGTTATTGTTACTGACAATAACGAAATGTTTGGTGAAGTAGAACCAAAATTAAGAATTGGTCATTTGTTGTTAGTTAGTAGTTATGTAAATACAGCACCATATATTGAACAATTGTGGATTGATTTATTTGGTAAAAATCAAATTCCAACTTCTATTGAAGCAAGAGGTGCTTTAGGTTATGAATTGATGAAAGACATTTTGAGTAATACATTAACAGATGATTATGATACAGTTAGAGATTATATGTTTAATAATAATATAGAAACATCATTTGGTGAATTAGTAATAGATATAGATTTCCATTTACATGTGAAAATATCAATAATGACAAGTGATGAAAATGGTAATATAGTAGAAGTTAGTCAATTGTCAAGTTATTTCCCAGCTGAAACATATTTCTTAACATCTAATTCAAAAACTGAACAGTTTGTGTGTGATTTCAAAGATGCACAAGGCGAAACAATTCAAAAGATATTTAATGTTGTTATATTTGGACCTTTATCAAATGCTGATGCTTACGTTGGAAATGAGATGATGTATTCATTCTTATCAAGCTTCGACTTGATTAATGAAAATGGAGGTATTCAAGAAAGATTTGTCAATCCATTAGTAATTGATTCTACGAATGATGAAATAGTTTATGATACTATAAGAAATATGAAGAGAATATACCATACAAGAATAATATTTGGATGTTATGATTCATTTACTAGAAATGGAATTGCCAAAGATTTGCATGAAAATGGAGTTTTATTGTTTTATCCACATAACTTTGAAGGCTTTGAATGTAAAGAGAATATTATATATTGTGGAATGCCTTTCTCACTTAGAATTGCTTATATTCCTTGGATATTATCGACATTTGATAAAGATCGTATAGCTATATTATACACTGATAAAGTAACAGAAACAAAAATAATGCAGTATATAAAAAGTGAATTTAGTATTAGAGAAGTAACACCTATTGCAATTATTGAAGTTTCAAACACTGATTATGATATGGAGAAAATATTGAAGTTATTACAGTCTAAAATGAGTAGTGGTGTAATTATATCTTTATTGACTGGAACTGCTAGATTTGAGTTGTTTAAAACAATGTTTGAATTAGAAATGACTTCTGATTCATATACAGTTGTTGCTGAAAAGGTGAGAAGAGTAGATATTGATGGTCCATATGGTAAATATATGGTAGGACATTATATTTGGGTTAGTTTCCATAAAGATTATTATCCATTAACAGATGTAAGAGAAATATTCAATAAAGAATATTCGTTTGCAATAAATACTACTCATGGTAGTGAAAATGCATTCTTTGCAGCAAAAATATTTGAGAATGCCTTTTCAAATATTCAATTCAATGATTCTGAAGGTTTAGAAGTTCCTTACACATTTGAAGAAGCTTTAGATGCAATTCATAATGCTATAATAGTAGAAGGAGGTATGAATGTGAAAGTTTTTACCAACAATTATATGAGTTTTTCAATCAGTTTATGTAAAATATTAGAAAACAAAACAACTGGATATCTTGAAGCTAATGCAATATATGAGTATCATTCATCTGATGTTACTGCACCAAATCCTTGGAAAACTAGTGATCCTAATTATCCTAGATTATCATGTAATTGGGATACAAAAGCAGCAATAAGAGGTGAACAATTACAGGAAGATAGTTACTTCATTGGTGCAATATTTTCAGTTAAAAACAACGAATCTCCTTTTGAAATGTATGGTTTGAATTTGTTAATTGCAATGACATCAAAGATTAATGATTTAGGTGGTGTAATTGGTAAAACATTGAATTTTAAAGTATATGATCCTTCAGCTTATGATAATGATTATGAAAAAATAGCAAAAATAGCAGCTGAAGATGAAGTATCAGTATTCTTTGGTTGTTATACATCTGAATGTCGTATTGCATTTGCTAAAGAATTTCAATCAATCAATAAGTATTTATTCTATCCACAAACATATGAAGGTCAAGAATGTTATTCAAGTGTATACTATTTTGGAAGTATTGCAAATCAATTATTTGACCAATTAGTACCATATTTAAGAGTTGTATCTAATTATAATGAGGTATTGTTGATTGGATCATCCGATTTTGAACCTGAATATACAAATACCTTATTTGATGTAGTGAAATTTAAACTGGAAGATATAATGGATAAAAAAGGTGAATATAGAATAGACAGTAAGAGTGGAAGTGCAAGAGCAATTGTATCTACTGTATTAGATGATTTACCAAATGGTGGTATTATTATTTCAACATTGATTGGTGATCCACTAAATGAATTTTTGGTTGCATTGAATGAGAAGATTGTAACAAGACATCAATTACAAGTTATTTGTATTGGTCCAGATAGAGAAATATTGGATTATGCAATAAATGATTATATTGATGTTTATGAACCAAGTTATTATTTCGATGAAGTAAATGAAACAAATGCATTCCGTTTAGCTTCTATGGAATATACAATAAAAGAAATAAATTCAGCATATGAAAGTTCAGTTTATGCAGGAATGAGATTTTGGTATAGAGCTGTTTTAAAAGCGAATAGTTTAGAAATTGAAGATTGGAGAAAAGCAATAATGGGAATGGAATATGAGACTGGATCTGGTATATTGAAAATGAACAAAAATCAATATGTATCATTACCATTCTATTTAGGACAAGTTAATACAACAAGCAGAAGGTTTGATATAGCATTTGAACAGGATATAGTAATCGAGCCAATGGCTTGGAATTGGGATATTGTTGAAACACATGGTAAAGTATGTGATCATACAATTGGTAAAAGTAAATACGATATTGATATAATAAATATACTGTTTGGTATATCATTAACAGGCATTCAACAATCAATGGATACTGGATTATCTAATGTAATGAATATGTTAGTGGATGAGTTTAACAATCTAGGAGGAATTATAGATCATAGATTGTATGTAACTGATATTGATATAGGTAGTGATGATACAGAATGTTCAACTGTATTTTTTAAGAATTTCGCTAATGATGTAGATGATACAATCAATTTAATTATTACTACAGCAAGTATTGAATGTATGACAATGATATTAGATGAAGTAGTAAAAAGAGATATTCCAATTATACATATTGGTATGTCACCTGGTGAATCATGTGAGAATAATATCATCTATGCCAATAAAGAGCCAAGTATTGTAGAAAGAGTAGTTAGCATATTGAATGATGTAACTGATGAAAGTACATTAGCTTATGCAATATTATCAACTTATGATGAATCTAGTTCAAGAGCCAATCAATATGCTCAAAAAGTAGTTAAGAATTTAGGTGGAACAATTGTTCTTGCAAAGACATTTACATCAACCATATCACAGCAAGAAGTTGATTTAATAATGAAAACTATAAGTGAAAGATCAACAGGTTGTTTTGTTTTATTGTTTGGTAGTGATAATTTACATAAATATGTTGATAAATCATATACTAATATCAATATAAATGCTGAAAAATATAAGATAATATCTTATTCCACAGGTGAATCAATGAATAGTCCAAATTATCAGCCATTCTATTCCATACAATCATATTTCCAATCTATAGAAGGTGAATCAAATGAAATATTTGTTAATAGAATATCTAAATATACTAAGAATCCAATAACTGAAAGAATGTCAAGTTTATATGCAGTTTTCCATTTATGGGCAGATGCAGTAAAGAAGGTGAATAGTGTAGATTATTCAAAATATCAACAAGCATTATACACTGTTAATTTTGATGCACCAGAAGGAAATGTGAAAATTGAGACGAATAACTATATGAATCATTATATTCGATTTGGTTATCATAGAAAAGGAAATAATGACTTTGATAAAGTGTATGAAAGTTCATTACCAGTATCATCTAATCCTTGGAAAACTGAAATGAATGATGGTTATTATATATGTGATTTCTCAAGTTCAACAATTGGCAGATATGCAAGACAATCAACCGTTTCAATTGGTGTATTAACCAGTTTTAGTGGTTCATTAGCAAGTACTGATAGAATTATATTGAATGGTCTTAAAGCTGCAGTAACTGAGTTAAATAATAATGGTGGTGTATTGGATAGAATGGTATTAATGCAAATTCGTGATTGTAAATCTTTATTACAGAATTATATAGCTTATGCAACAGAATTAGGAAAATTATCTGAAATTGTGGCTATATTTGGTGGTTCAAGATATTCACAACAGTTAGCTGTATCTGAAATTGCCATTAAATATAATATTTTATATTTCTATCCAGCAATGTCAGGTGGTGAATTCTGTTCAGCAAATACATTCTCATTTGGTATTGTCGGAAGTCAAATGATTTCAGTTATAAAGAAATATGTAACAATGAAAGTTAATACATTCATTGAAGTATATGATACAACCGATTTTTCAATTAACATTACAAAAGCATTAGAAAGATATGGAGATGAAATAAAAATTGCTTCTTATCCAGTATCTTATCTCAATTTGACTGATATATTATCAATACCAGAAAGTATAAGAAAGAAAAGTGCAATTATTGTGTTTGTTTCAATTGATTTTATCCCTATAACTGTTAATACATTATGTGAGCTTGGCATTTATCCTGATGCTGGTTATAGTATATTTGCTGTAACAATGGAACAACTGCATGCCAAATCAATTCCACCAAAATGTTTAAGTAATTATAGAATGTTAGCAACATTTACAAATGATATGGGATTAACTACATCAGATGATGTTACAAAACAAGATTCAGCAGTGACATTTGTTACTGCAATGAATGATTTGTATGGTGAAGGTTCTTGGTTTACACAACACTTAGAATCAGCATATACAAGTGTGAAAGTATGGTCTGAAGCAGCAAAAACATCATTTTCATTTGATACTGACAAAATTAAAACTGCACTTTATGGTTTATCAACCACTACTCCAGCTGGTTTATTAGTTGTTAATCCAAATGGCTTTTCAAATCGTGTAATTTATGGATTTCAAGTTGATGGAACTGGAAAAACAAAAGTGACTAGTTATTCTCCTCAACCAGAAACAGCTGATGCTTATAATCAATTGATTGAAGGAAATGAAGAATATGTTTGTGATTTTACTGATAAAGGTGTGAGATTCAAATATGATTCAGTAAAAATAGCATTATTCCATGATGCATCTAGTACAGCTCATGATAGAGAAATGAGAATATTGACTTTAGAAGAGTATTTAATTAATGATATTAATAATAATAAAATCAATGGTTATTATATTCAACCAATCATTATATTTGGTACAACAGCTCAAGATTTTATTAATGAAATTCACAAGATTGAAAATGATACAAATATTATATTATATATGGGATGTAGAGGAGATCCATGTAGAGAGACAGTATTAGCTGAAGCAGAAAGATTGAACATGTTCTTTATTTATACAGGTATTTCGGAAGGTTATATGTCAAGTAAGAATATGTTAGTTACTGGTAACACAGCTTATCAAAAGATTCGTGCTTCTATAACGTATATGTTAAGTCAAGGAGTAGAAAACTTCTTATTGATTTTATCTGATGATCCAAAGATGAAGAAGTATTTGACAACTGCCCAGTATGTATTAAAAGTTGAAGAAAAATACAGTAAAGTGAATTATATAACTGTTGAGTCAAATAGAACAGATACAAGTTATTATACTTCAATAGCATCTCAAATATCTAGTTCGAAAATAATAAATGGAAGATTATGTTGTATATTTATTTATTTATTTATTATGTTAAATAGTATTATATTTCTTGGATGGTACATCTTCAAGAATGACATTACAAGCAATGAAAGATTATGGAATTAATTTCCATGAGATTATAGCTATTCTAATTAGATATACAAGATCAGATTATAGTGATGGTTTCTTAACTGGAATGCCTGGAAGTTTAATAACTGTCAGTTATTCATCGTCTTTAACAACATCTTTATCTGAAGCGTTTGTAAGTGATGTGCAAGAGAATTTAGGAAATACAGCAGAGACTTTGCAAGAAATGGAATATATAAAAGTTGGTTTTGATATATGGAAATCTGCAATGATTCAAGCAGCTGAAGATAGTGGAAATAAAATTCCACCAATTGAATATCTTAGATCTTGTATAATTGGTCAAGATGTAAAAGCACCAAGTGGTTCTGTATATGTTGAAGAGAATTTGCATTTACAGAGAAATATATTTATAATGGAAGGAAATGCAAATGGTGATTATTTACAAGTATATCCTGATACAGGACAAAGTATATTGATTGAACCAAGACCATATCCAGAAGGTTTACCTGAATCTGCTAGATATGGTAAAAGTAAAGGCTTATTTGAATATAGCACTTCAATTGTAGCAGTTTGTTATTTGATGATGGGTATTGGTATTATATTTTCACTATTTGCATTGATATTCACAATTGTCAAACAGAAAAAACAAGTTATTCGTGCATTTGGAAGACCTTATTCTTACACATTAGCATTTCACTTGTTATTCTCATCATTTTCTGTTTTGACATATATTATTCCACCAAGTGAAACTAATGGTATATGTAAAGCTCGTGTTGCTGTAGTAGGTATTGCGTTTAAAGGTATTTTAGGTTTATTCTATGCAAAAGTAACAAAAATATATCAGAAATATGTCAGAACTCAAAAGATTATAGTAAAAGTATAAATATACATTATTTATTTATTTAATTATTATAGTCGCGTGTTACTACTGCTAGAATATTATTGTTTTATGTTGGTTTTATAGTTTTAGGATTACTAGTTGTTATGGTATGGTTCTTAGCTGATATTCCAGAATATGATCCAGTTGAAACTACAAAATATTCATCCTATTTTGTAGATGTTTCAATTCGCCAATGCACAGTTTCAACTCCTCTATTGTATTTATTTATATTATATATTGTTTATTATTAAATTAGATCTGTTGAATTAGTGATTGATGGTTTGTTGTTGTTATTCCTTATTTACTTAACAGGAAAAACAAAGAATGCTGCAAATCAACAGAATGATAGTATTGGAATGTTTATTTCTACATTGATATTGACACTATTAGGAGGAGTTATGGTAGCTTTAGATTTCAGTGTTAGTAATGAACCTGATTCAATATTGCTGTTAAGAACATTAGGAACAGAATTGATTATTATTCTAATGGTATTGTTACAGTATGGTATAAAGTTACTTAATTTGTATTTGGATGAAACAGCAAATCTTACAACTGAGTCTGGTAGTAAACATGTAGGAACAAATGGACATTTAGGAACTGGAACTGGAACAGGAATGCATACATCAACATCAATCAGTAAAATACCAAATTCAAGTTTATTATCACAATCTGCATTTTTATCTTCTAAGATGACTCATACTCATACAGCCAAAACTCTCAGAACACAACAGAAACATTAATTAATTAATTATATAATATATCTTACATATCAATATATTATTGTTGGTGTTATTGATTGAAATTGCAACAAACAACAAAGATTAATAAATCATAAACGATATAAAACAGAAATTTCTGAATCATTTAATTCCTTGGTTTAGCAGCTAGAAGAGTATGTCTCCATCCAACACTTATATCTTTAACAAACAAATTTTCGCATTCCTTCATAACAGTTGGTGGATTAATCCAATCCCACTTATACACAACACCTTCATCATCAATTCCATAAAAGCAGTTATTCCCAGATATACTCTTTACTAAATTATGTTTATTTAATTCAACCATATTCACAGGCTTTGGTGTATTAACCATCCTAGTCAATCCATTATTTTCTCTCAATTTCCCTTGTTTTATCAATTCTAAAGCAGTTAAAGCATCTCTTAATCCATACATATATAAATTCTGATGAATATCTTGCAAGATTGTAATATACATATTACTGTGTATATGGATGATTCTTTGTTTCATATCTATTCTTCTTGGATACAACTGATCATCATATATTTTCTTTTTAAAATTAGGTTTTAAGGATTGAAATTTACCCCAAGTATATACTTTACCATTTCCAGTTAATCCTAAACCATTTGAAAATCCTAAAGATATATCCACAATTTTATCATTATTACTTCTCACAATACTAGTTAATTTATCACATTTTACTGGTTTTCTAATATTATCATTTTCTCCAATACCTAATTGACCTCTTGTACTTTTACCCCATCCATAAATATTACCTGATTTAGTTAAACACATTACATGTTGAAAACCACAGATAACTTTAGTTACAATTTCATCATCTAATCCTACAACTCTTCCTATTGTAAAAATATTATTCTTATCACTTCCTTGACCACATTGACCATATTCATTATCACCAAAACTGTACAATTTACCTGATTCTGTTAAGAAAAAGGTTAATGCCATTCCTGTTGTTATATCCACTATTTTTTCATTTTCAAATATGAATTCTTCTGGTAGTAGTATATCCACTGCTGATTTACCAAAGAATTTATTGAACCACTTTGCTAATCGATGACTTGCATCATTCCATCTGCCTATTTCAAGTATATTATGAACATCATGAGTTCTTCCGAATAAATATGGCTTATTAGATGTTGATAATACTGCAGAATGTCCCCATCCTGCTGATACTTTCATAACATCTACATCTTTCAATGCTTCTATTTTCTAAAAAACTGAAAAAAAAAGATACTTTTGGAATTGCAAGACTCTCAAAATCACCATGTCCTAAACAACCAATATATCCATCTCCAAATGAATAAGCTATAAAATTCGATAGAAGTTAACAAATACCTCTAAATCCATTCTCAACATTGCTAACTAAATGACTATATATATTTTATTATACATAAACGCTTATAAATGTATTTATTCACACTTATATTAATTCTATTCATTGTTATTGGGAATTGAAAAGAAATTTGACTTGATTAGTTCAAGCTTTTCTATTTTTAAAATGGAATCTGACGATGAAGAAGAAAATAAAAAGCCATTTGACTTTCAAGAAATAATGAAGCAAGCTGCTTATTTGAAAGGCGAACAACTAAAGTCTGAAAGAAAGGTTTTTGATCGTTATCCCTGTTATATTCAACACTCATTATATTATTATGATAGTGCTGAGATAAAACGATGTGAATCACTAAAAGACAAAATCAATCAAGCTAATCAATTCAAATTAGAGGGAAATAATCTATTTCATGTATATATACATAAGATTAAATAATGATAGGAAGGGAAGTATACTGATAGTGTAATGTCTTACGAAAAAGCCTTGACGTTGTTTGATTATTTAGAAACAAAAACACCAAATTGGAGAAGAACAGGAATATTTGATAAAGACATTACTTTAATACACATTGATAGAGAACCATATGAAGAAGAAATAGATGAATTAGTTACTTCATGTTTATCAAATTCATCTCTATGTTATTTCAATGTATTTTCATATTTTTATATATTAATAGAATAAAGAGTATAAAGAATGTATTGAATGTTGTGATGGTATAATAGAAATGCATCCAGACAATTCAAAAGCATTTTATAGAAGAGCAATGGCAAGAATAACACCATTATCATCAGGAGCAACAGAATATGAATTAGGAATAAAAGTATTTACTATTTGTTATATATATATATATATAGGATTTAAAAGAAGCTTATCGATTGAATCCTAAAGATGCTCAAATTAATAGTAAATATCATAAAATAATAACAAATTATAATAATCAAAAGAAGAAAGATAAAGAACAGTTTAATGGTTTGTTTAATAGAGGAAAAATTGTGGATGGTATTATATATATTGTTTATTTTTACTGTTTAGAAAATGAAATAAAAGAAAAAGAAGACGATAAAGATAGAAAAGAGACTGAAAACCAGAAAATAAAAAGAATAAAAACAGAATTAGATTATTGTCAAAAAATAGCAAATGATTATAGAAAAGTTGGTAAAATCGCAGATGCTGAAAGAATGGAAAGAGAAATAGAAGATACAAGAATAAAACTATATCTATATGATGAAAAGAAAAAGCAAGAGAAAGATAGAATTCATATTGATTTTGATAATCCTTCTAAAGAAATGGTTGAATTGGGAAAAAGATATGGTTTTGATTTAACTGATCCAGAAACTAGAAAAGTATATACATATACTTTGTAATATGTTAATATATATATATATAGTTGCTAGCTGATATTCAAGATGATTCAGAGAAATCTTATGAAGTAGATGAAGAATCATTGAACAATAATGATAGTAAACATAATAATGATATAAGAAGGAGATATATGAATAATGAAATGAATGAAATTGATGAAAAAAAGTCATTCATACCAGCAGATTGGGGTTGTAATGAGATTAAGAGTTATTTGGAGAGTGAAGGTTATGATACAAAGTGTATGGATGAAGTGCATCTTAGAGTATATAATTATATATTCATACACTCATTTTTTCATAGAGATTAGCCAATATTATATTAAAGGATGAAATTGAAAATCATGACAAACCTAAGAAAAAGAAGCGTTGGTCTAGTGCAGCTATATCATTTGTTGTGTTTTTTGTCATCTTTTTCTTTAGATCGGTATATTTAGCATGGAGGATGGTGAAAGAAAAGAATCAACTTTATTAAATTAACTTATTTTTTGATTTTTTAATGTAAATATGTTTGTAATTAAGGATATTATAGGAATCTAAATATTTCTGAATCAAGCCTAGACTTGATCAACGTATCAAAAGAAAAACATGTTTAAGAGAGCTATATTACTCCTATGTATATATTATCATATATAAATTATTTTAGACATGCTCTTAAATGTGTTAGGATCTAGTTATTACAGTAATGGACCATTTAAGTATTTAGCTCCACTTTCAATACAATATCCTCAAAAAGAATATACTTTATATATTTATGACACAGTTTATCCCATAAAACCAATACTTAGCCAACCAGTATATAATTTCACAGTTGAACCATCTTTACCATCTGCAATTACACTTGACTCTGAGACTGGTGTTATTAGTGGGTATTGCTTAAAAATAATAAATCAAACCTACACAATTACAGCTCATTTAAGCAATGAAAAGAAAGCTTCCACAAAAATCTATTTCACAGTATCAGCAAAACCTATATTATCTGAAAATAACCAGTTCAATTTCAGATTTGATGATGATCCAAATTGCCCAACAAATGGAAGAAAATATTATATTGGTTCATTTCCATCAGTATATACAACTTCAGTAAACTATTATAATTCCCATTTTGTCATTCCCACAAAATCATTATCAGAAATAAATCCATTATTAACATTTAATTATAAGAATGAAAATGTAAAATCAATTGATATTCAAATCAATTCAAATTCAATGTTAAAAGAGAAAAAAGTTGATAAAGAAAGTGAAAATGATGAAATTGTCATGAACATTCCAATAGAATATATAACAAAGGGAAGAAATGAAATAACAATCATTATTAAGAAAATAAAGCCAAGTAATGATAATAACCTATTTACAGTTTCAATTAAATATAATATTGAAGATTATAAAAAAGCGATATTGGAACATCGAAGAAGAGTATTAGAAGATGAAAAAAAAATTATTGATTTTGGTGAATCACTTGAGTTATATGAATTTATATTAGGTATTAATTATGAATTACCATATAATTTAACTGATGGTAAAGATTATTGTGTTACATTCGTTGATAATAAAACATATGTAGGTAAAGGAGGATTAAGTGAAAATGATCTTATCTATACATATGGTATTTCATTAGATACTGTAGCAAAGAAATTAGTAATAAAAGGTGTTAGTAGAACTGAGGAGAATATAACAGTAGTTGTAGGTGTATATGAAAAGGGAGATAGAGATGCTTGTGGAAATATATTTCCAAGTAATTTTACTGATTTTAACGATACAGAAAAATTAATTATTAAATTAAGATGTCCTCCTCCTTCTAATTTTCAGTTTATTCTTTCTGAAAGTACTAGTAAAGCATATGTTGGTGAGAAGTTTTCATATATGGTAAATGTGTATTTCACAGGTGGTACAATAGAAAAATGTCCAAACAATATTTATGTTGCAGATGAAGATTCTTCATATTTTACTAATATGGGATTAAATATAACAGGAGGAGGTCAGACTAAGAATTATCATTTGAAAGGAACTCCACAATATAGAGATATTAATTTCAATTTCACAGTTTATATGAAGAATGCAGATGATAAATCAAACGATTATTTTGTTAAATTCCCTATTTATTATAATAAACCAAAGAATTTGAAATATGAGACAGAACCTATAATTATGTGGTATCATTATAACTATTCCAGTGAAAGTTCAAATATTACATTAAATGCAACTGTTGATATAAAAAGTGAACCAAAATATACAATAGTATATAATCAAGGTTTGTTGAACAGTTATGGTATTTATATAAATGAAAGTACTGGTAGTTTGTATGGATATCCCAATAATAGGACTATGTTAGATTCTACAAAACAAGCAATTCAATTCGAAGTACAAGGTTCAAATGAAGGTGGTCAAACTACTCAACCATTTAATCTTCGTGTATTATATGGTCCACCAAATGGATTAGATATTGAACCGAAATATGTATATATGGAATTAGAAGAAAATATTGATCGATTTCATATAGATTGTTATGATTGTTATATATTGAATTACACAAAAGATTTTTGTGGAGAAAATGTAAGTGTTGATTCAGGAATAGAATTTAATAATAGATCTAATAATGAAAATTCACTTAATCCTCTTTATATTGATCTGAGTGATTATAATAATATCAATACAAAAGATAGAGAAGATAAATTATATTTGAATAATAATACAGATACATATTTGTTTGAAGGTGATGCAGTTAATAAAGGTGATTATACATATTGTATAAGAGCATGTAATGATCAAGGATGTAGTAATCCAGTTGAAATAGAAATAGAAATAATCTGTCCAATTGTAAAGAACTTTACTTATGAAGGTGGTTACAGTGAAACAGATGATGTAATTAATTCTGATGAAAATGAAGATTATAGATTTGAGGATTATGCAGATATAGGTAAAGATTATAGTTACATATTCTTAAATGGAACTGATGTTCAACCTAATTTTTCACCTAATCCGAATTTACATTTAAAAAAAAATACAATGAATCAATGTAATTATACATACACAATTGAAGATGAAGATATATTATCAGATGTAGGTGTTGATTTTAATGAATTAGATGGTAAATTCTATGGAACTCCATACGATGTTACTAATATTACAGCATATAATATAACTGTATATAATGAAGTGGGAAATGAAACATTAGATCAAGAATATATTTGGGTTGTTTATCCAAAACCAGGAAAGATTTATTATAATATGTATAATGTATCAGTAAGAGTATATTTGGATTGGTTAGATGTATATCCAATTAATGTAAATGATTATGTTACAGCATTTAGATTAGCTGGTGATGAAGCTGGAAGAATCAATTTCTTAAACGAGCATGCTTTAGATTATTCTACTAAAAGTGGTAGATTTTGGGGTTTAGCTAATTCATCATTTGGATGGGAAGAGTTTGGAGTATTTGGTAAGAATGATAGAGGAAATTCTACAAATGTAACTGTTATTTCTATAATGGCTTACTGTGTAGAAGCTCAGAATTTAACATACACTGATTTGAATAATTGTAAAATTAATAAAACAGATCCATTTTGTTTTAGAGAAGGTTATTTAAAAGCATATGTTGGTGAATATATTGGTATTTATAAACCAACATTTTGGTGTTGTGATTATATGTATTTATATTGTGACAAAGAATTAGAACTGAGAAAGAGTGGTATATTCTTCAACAGATTAACAGGTGATTTTCAAGGAAATGTAACTCAACCTTTTCCTGAACAAGTTGTTCATTTTTATGTGTTTAATAGTGTTGATTATGATAAAGCAACAGGAATATCTATTCCTTTTAATTTGACAGTTTATTTTACACATCCACCACCATCCAATCTAAGATATTCTCCAAATCCTGTTACTTTTTATGTGAATGTAACAATTAATCCAATGATTCCTACTATTGATGGTGTTGTTTATAATTATACTATTAGTAAAGAATTTGAAGAATTAGAAGGTTTAGAATTTGATAACAAAACTGGTATTATATCTGGAATTCCTGAAGAAGTAACAGATAAACCAATAATATTGAATATCACAGCATGTAATGATGAAGGATGTGTTTATTTCGAATTGAATATAACAATTGATATTCTTAAAGAAAATACTATAATGTATTTACCAAAGAAATACATCTTCCCAATAAATGACTATTCAGAAATATCAAAACCATCCTATTATACGCAACAATCAACATTATTGAAATTTGAAATAAGTGATTATGATTATTTAACATCAATTGGTTTTATATTCAATACAACAGATGGTTCAATTAAAGGAACACCAACCATATTGGTAGAAGAACATGAGTTTATTATCACTGGTTATTTTAACGATAGTGATAATCCAACAGATAGAATATCAATACAAGTGTATGATCCATATCAATTCCCAATATATATACCAGAATCAGCTGTATTTGATGAAAATTCACTTCATATTTGTTTGAATTATACTCATCCAAAAGGATTGCCTATTATATGTAGATTATATAATAATATTACCTTAACCAATGAATGGGAAACTGTTCCTCAATTTATTGGCTTATTAGATGGTCAGTTTTATTCAATTATAATGAAGAATCATTCAATTTTATTAGATGAAAGTAGCAAATATTATTATCACGGATTAGTTCATAATTTATTAGGTTCTACAATTAAAGATATTAATTTCATTATTGAAACAGGAGGTGATGAAAATGAAAGTGTTTATTTGACTGAAGAACAAACATTAGAAACTACAGATGTTGGCTTTATATTTTCATATGCAAGTAAATCACATTTCTATAGTATTTTAGTAAAAGTGGAAGGTGATTTTTATACTAATTTGACTGTAGAGAATTATGCATTATTTGTAGCACACAGTTATTCATCTTCATTTGTTAAAGTGATGATAGAAAGTGAAGGTAATGTTACAATTAATAATCTTGGAAGTATAGGTATAATGCTTTGTAATGGTGAAAGTTTATCCATAAAGAATTCTTATATTCATATGAATATTGTAGAGTATAAAGATCCAGTTTATGCTGGTTTATTTGCTGGTGTTTGTACATTCTGTTCATTTTTAAATTCATTCAGTCATGTCCATACTTTTAATACTTATGTTATTTACTATGGTGATTTTTATATATCAGGATTTATTGGTGTTTCAGATTCTTCTAATTTTACTAATATTATGACGACTGTTGGAGAGTTTAATATTCAAGATGATCTAAGATTTAATGGAAAAGTTGGTCTTGAAATGAGAAAAATGCAGAATCAAGTGATAAGTGAATTAGTTGGTCATTCTCAAAGTTCAAAATACCTTACATGTAATACATATTCTAAATATAATATAATGAATACAGGCTTAAAGTTTGGAATTGGAATTGGTTCAGATGTTGCATTTAGAAATAATTCAATTGCTGAGAGTTATTTTACAGTTTATTATAAGGATTTAGATAAGTCAAACAATTTCAAAACATTACCAATGAGATCCAATATTACTAACACTATATTATATGTAAAACCTGATTTAGATGATTATTTTAATGATAATAAGGATGAAATAAAGGAAAATAATAAGCCAATCAGAGAAGATGTTTATATTTTGTATAATAATGGTGAAGAAGTAAATTTAACAAAATATGAAGGAGTAAAAAGTGTTAAATTTAATGAAAGTTTAGATTCAAAGTTATTCGATGGATTAGATTTCTCAATATTTGGTTATTGGTCATATGTAGTTCCATATGAAGTGATTAAATCATTAGAGGATATAACTAATCCACCAGAAGATAAAGGAGAATTGAAGTTTAAAAAGTCAGTATTTCAATCAAGATTACCAATTAGACTTGATAAAGGAAATAATACATTTGAATACTGGCCTGTTGCTGGTAATTGTTATATTGTGTTAGATGAATGTTGGGATGTTGAAACATGGGAAATTAAGACAAAGAACTTCCCTGTGTTGAATAGATTCAGAACAGATTATCATTATGAGAAACCATTTGAATCATTTGTTGATAAATACTCTACACAGTGTTTGCCAGAGTGTAGTAAGCAGCAGCAGTGTATTAATTATAAATGTGTTTGTATTAACGGAATGAAAGGTTTAGATTGTGATATACCATTTAATTAAAATTAAAATCTCTCTATTTATACATATTATTTTGATAATTTGTTGTGTTTGTCGATATTTATGAAACTAAATTAGAGATTGGAATAGAGCGTATTTCATACTTACTTAGCTACAACTTAACATGGTAAATACAATATTATTTCTCTGTAAAACTCTATATACAAAAATAATGATTATTTAACAAAAAAAATGAATGAATCGGCTTGAACAGACAAACGTTGTTTTCATTTTCTTTGTTCAATTTTTTAGAGGCATTATCTACATTTATGGACAAGAACAACTCAGGTACTCGTCAAGCACGCACAAACAGTCAAGAGTCCTTTTATAGACCCAACTTTTTAGTAAAACCACAGAATCCCAATTACTTGAAAGACAGATTTAGAAATAAATCAATGTCGTACAATTTAAAACAAGGAGAAATAAATAGAGTGTTATCTAACCAGAGTTCACCCATCACAACAAAATACTGTTTCAATATATCAACCAAGACGCAATCAATATCATTTAGTCATCATGATCAAAGGTCATCATTAGGATCACCAAGAAGGAATAGTACTATACAACGGAAGGAAGAATCGTCATTACCATTCCTATATGGGCATTTGAATGAATATAATATCAAAACACATTACATAGATTTGTTTCTCAGAATTAATGATAAAACAGTCAGATATAAAGACTATCTCTCCAGTTATGCATCTATAGCCTTAGATTTATACAAAAGAAGTTTAATACCACTAATAAGTCTCGATTATTATACCAGACAAATTACATGCTTTGTAAGTCCGAAGATAAGAAAATTAGATATGGAAGGAGAGGTATTTTGGGGTGAAACAAGTCCAGTTAAACATAAAAGTGGTAAATAAATGCGGTGAATATGTTTATAATATTTTTTTAGTTATTTATAACGCAATATGTAATTAATGTGTTTTGTGACTTATATTGATAGTTTTATTTTTAATAAACATACAAAGAAATAAAAAAACATAATTAAAAAAAGCAGAAAATCAATTAAACATAATATATTGAGTTAATTCTGAAATTCAATATCACCAAGAACAAGTATATGAGATGGTAATTCGCCTGGTTTGGGTTGTAATAATTCTACAGTTTCATTATTAACATCTACATTCAATATCTGCACAAATCCCATTGAATTACTGGTCAAAATCTCTTTCATCTCATTGGCTGTAGAAATAGAAGCTATTTTCTTTATATATTCATTCTTTAATTCATCAATCTTTATTTCTTCTACTTTATATGGTTCTCTTGTAGATTTTGTCTCTATTGGCAATAATTAAATGATATATTAAGAAAAATATATCTTAGAAAAAAAGAAAAAAAAGGATATTGCACTATCATTTAAAGTTTTAACAACTCGATAGAAATTGAATGAAGAAAATGAATAAGTAACTGTAGGAGGTGATAATGGACAACCCAAATTACCATAAAAATACTTCTTTATTGAATTATTTCTAAACCTGGTTCTAAATTCTTTATCTTTTTCAGATACACCTCCACTTTTACCCATTTTAGTAACAGCAATTCTTCGACCAAATTGATTATACAATTCATGCTAAATATATATATATATATATATATAATATACAAAAACATAATCATCACTTATTACTATAACAATATTAATATTAAATTGAGTTATTGCTTTCTTCAATAAATCCAATCCCAAACCAGTAACCCATCCAAATGTATTGACGATAATTCCACTAGTCTTTGCACTTATTGAACTTTCTGATGATTTGTTGACTGATACAGCTAATTTTGACATTAACATTTCATAACTATATATATATATATATAATAATAATAATAATATACTAAACAGTATCAGATGGACTAGTTTTACCATAGAAATAACATAATGGACTATTACCATTTAGATTGCCATAAATTGATAAACTATCTTTTGTAATTATAGAGGCACTTAATGTTCCATGGTATTACTAAATCATTCTGACCAACGTCTAAATCTACAAATATTGGATTTGTTCCACAACGAACTGCATAAGACACTAATGTACGACAAATTGTTGATTTACCAACATCTGTTGGACCAATTATCATCACTCGTGGTCCACTGCTTTTATTTCGTAATGCTTCATCTCGTAAACTCTGCAATTGACCATGAATGTTGATATAAACTAAATTTGGATTTTCTGACTCT
Source organism: Proteromonas lacertae (assembly GCA_002245135.1). NCBI lineage: Eukaryota > Bigyra > Opalinata > Proteromonadidae > Proteromonas > Proteromonas lacertae. The sequence goes on from NGBS01000597.1 coordinate 116,164, forward strand.
ATATGTATCATTTTAGGAGTACCAACCACTTTCACTCTGCAACCATGATATGTATAGATTGAAAACTATTAACAGGAAGTAAAAACGCTGAAATTATACTTTTGTATCAACAAATTTATAGGTCATATCCGGAATTAATTCAATTCCAAAAATTTCTGCTTTGTCACTTTTCAACTACCATACATTATTAAAAAAAAACAGATACTGTTATTTCTATTGGATCATTCCCTACAATGATTCGAAGTTCTTCATATTTTTCAATAGTATACTCTTTTTCTTCATTAGTGTTAGCAAAGTCACTCATTTTGTTAAGACAAGTATTAGGATGTATTTTTTTCAAACATTTCTCAAGCTTTTAATTTAATTTTTATTTTTTTCTTGTTAACAATGAAATAAATGAATGGCATTTCAAACATTTGTAATGTAGAAAATGAATAAATTAGAAAAGAACATGACTTTAAGCTTAGTGAATGAATGTAATAGAGTTTTAGATTTTTTGGAAATTTCAATAGATATATTAGTAAAGAAGAATAAATTAATCATAATTTCATCAAAATTGTCTAATAAAGTAAAATTAGTAAAAGATTTATTCAACTTGGAAGAAATAACAATAATTGGAAATATAAATCGATTATTAATGAATGTAAGTGAATTTGTAGAAGAAGAGGAAGAAAATTATTTTGTTATAAATTATCAAAATAATAATACTTTATTGTCTTTACTGAAATATAACTCAATTAGTTTTTATTATACATATTATCATAAAGTAGGATATAAAATTAGTATATCTGTAAATATAATACAGTGATAGAAAGAGATATTAATCGAAAAATAATTCTAACAAAAAATCTTACATTTGATGCGAGTTGGAGTATATAGATCAAAATATATTTTATTGGTTGAATTAAAAGTGGATGGTTTAGAATATGTTTGTGATAAATTAATGACAATAAGAAATATTAAAGCATTGTGTTTAAATTCTTGTGGGATAAATGACATTGGATTTGTGTTTTTCTATGATGTTCTTCCTTATTTCTTAGAATTAGAGCATTTAAGATTAAGTTGTATTTTCTAATTAATTAGTGTATAATCTTAGATAACAATATTGGAAATAAAAGTGTGAAATTACTTATAGATAATGTACAGTCAGATAATAAATTAGAAACATTGGTTATTTCGTGTATATTTTTTTTTCTGATAAAATGAAATAGATAATTGTATTAACAATGAGATTTGTGAATATTTATATTCACATATTACAAAATTGGCAAAGCTAAGTTTATTAGGATTAGATAGTATTATTGTAATAGTTATAATATGTTCTAGATAATCTATTTACAGATTATAAATGTTTGAAGAAGAATTTATTATCAATTCATCCAAACAAAAAACTATTTATTGCTATTTAGTTATTTATATTTAAATTATGTTGTATGTTGATAAGATTGAATTAAAGAAAGAATATTACAATTTATGTTAATAAACAATAAAATATATAAATTTATATAATTATATTGATAATGCAGTTTATCTTGACCAACAAACCACTTTTCCAATTACATCACCACTGTATAATTCTTTTCCAGTAAATTGTAAACAACTAACTCTACAACTATGAAATTCCAATTCATTCAGCTTCTTCAATTTAAATACATTATTACCTTCATGATTAACTAAATATAGTTCAATTGTTCCATCAATATATCCAACAGCAATAATAACCTTTCTCTCATTATCACAGGTAATATCACTTCTACTAATTACACTATTATGAATAACATTTTCTTGACAAATCAATTTTCCATTCACATCCAACAAGACAATAGTATGTTTTGTACAAACACAGATTGTACCATTACTTTTATCAATACTGATATCTTCAATACTTTTATCAGGTAATTCTATTTCTTTTATTTTATTCATTTTATATAAATCCCACATTATACATTCACCATCCACACTTACACTAATAATAATTCCATAACTTTTGCATAATTTCACAATTCTAATTGGTTCTAAATGTCCAAATAAACTTCCTATATTTTCAAAACTCAATTCTTTAATACTACCGTCATAATTCTCTACTTTCAAACTACATCTATAAATAGATAAAGAACCATTTTCTTCACTTCCTTTTATCAATATATTATTATCAGAAGATATATCAATGCAAGAGATTCTTTTATTATCACAAGAATCAAAGGAAATACAACTTTCTACATTCTTTGTATTATTATTCGTACTACTATTACCTTCTAATTTACTAATTGGATATAATCTCCAAGCATTATCATTATAACCCCATGAGATGTAATACTCCATTTTATTACCGAAGAATACACAATTTAATGGTATTGCTTCAACATGATTATTCATCTTTCTAATACATCCAATTCCTATTGTTGGATCTCTTCTTGGTGCATATATATCACAACTACAACTTTGTTGTTTTCTTATTAATTTTGGTGTTATTGGATGTTTCTTATTATCCCAATCATATATTGATATTTCTTTAATTAATGGTTTTCTACGAGGATGACTAGTTGTGAATAATTGTTTGGGTGTTTGTCCAAATTCTCGTATTTGATTGATATATCCATTTCTTATAGTTTCATCAGGTTCATTCTCTAAATCAATTGCACCTTCATAAGTTAAATAATAAAATACATTACAACAATCTCTTGCTTCATCTCCTTGTTGTTTATAACCAAATATTAAATCAATCCATTCTGGTAAATGCTCAGAAACATATTCACTTTCTAATGCTAAACGATGTAATCTAATAAACTCACTTGGACTACCATTAGCCCATACAGGTAATTCAACATTATTGATGGAATTATTACCTATTTTACCAAGTGGATATTGATTGACATTGATTAAAAAGGATGGTAAATAGAAGAACTCTGGTATTAATTCTTTAATATCTTGTAAATCAGCAATTGATGGATCTTCACCACTACTATTAACCCACGCTTTTCTTATGGATCTAAACATTCTACTAGGATTATCAAATGTTCCACTTTGTAAATCAACCATAAAACCAGCAAATGGTTGTAATCTTGCTAAGTAATACAATACAATTGGAGCTGTACTGTAATGCGTACCATAATGAAAAGGAGGAATATCACCATCTTCAAGACTTTCATATCTTTCCATAAACTCTTTTTTCCTATGTAAAGCTCCCATTGGTTTAGATAAATCACGATAAACGGATGGATCATTAATATCCAAATTTTTACAAACGTAATCTTGGATTATCCATGGAAATACTGGATATTGTGATAAATCATTATAACTTCTACCAGATAATGTATTTAATCTTATTAAATATTCATAATTACTTATCTCACGATTAATCCATTTTTCTTCAATTTCTGCTAAATTTTCATTCATTTTATCTTTATCAACTATACATTTTGTTATATCACTATACCAATATTTAAATGTTTGGAATAAATCATCTCTTTCACTCGTAGAATCAAGTGCTAATAATATACTTCCACCATTTTGAAGGAATATCTCAAATGCAACATTTCTTAATTCATACCTTCTATAATATATTTCAACGATATCATTCACATTATATCTTTTACTTTTATGTTTATTATTTTCATTCAATTCCTGGATTTCACATTCATCATCATGATTACATTTTTTGCAAATAAAATCGTCGATTAAGGAAATACTATCTTGACAACAAACAAATAAACAATTAGTCACTTTCATACCTCTAATTCTTAAACTATTACAATGATATAAGATAGTATCAACAGGGTATAAATATGATCTGATCTTATCAGTGAAATTATTTCTATTTGCTTCACAAATATCCACAATATCCAAAGCTTCTTGATTTAAAGTAGAGAGTGATAATTTCAGATTACTATATCTTTGAGAATTACTCTTACTATCTTGTCGTGTTAATCCTACAGTATTACTTCCATTATTGGAGGATAATGATGGGATTTGTGGTAATTCATTTGTATCATCATCATCGTCATTATTATTATTATTATCATCACTACTTTCACTATTCTCATCAGCATCCATTATTGTTGGTAAATCTTCTTTAATAAGTGAAGGAATATCAAATGCACTAGCACTTTCTTTAGCTATAGTTTCACCTTCGATCACTGGCTCTAAGTTATGTAAACTCATATTCTTAATAAAATCAGCAGGTAATCTGATACTTGCATTTTTATTGGCTATTTTATTAGATCTAAAGTTAGTAGGTAATTCTTCAGAAGATCTTTCTTTTACTTCTAATTTGTTATTTGTTCTAATTAACTTCTTTCTCATTCTTAATTGATTTTCATGGAAGTTTAATTCATAATCACCATTAGGAGTAAGTGTTTTAACTAATGGATACATCAACAATTTAGTTAAACTTCTCCAACAATAAGAACCAAAGGTTATTTCATGATTTAGTTTAACTTCTGTACTGTTATTGATATTGGTTGTATCTTTTATTATTTCCATTAATCCTTTTTGTCGTTGTGTATCAATGTATTTCTTAATTGCTGAATTCTTTATTGATGTATTGATTTTCTTAGATTCAGCTGACCATAACTTACATAATGAATTCCACTGTCTATTCCACTTAACTTTCATTTGTTTATAATACACTAATAATTTATCAACTGAAAATGGTAATAGTTCAAATATAACATCTTTATAATCTAATAACCATTCATTAAACACTACTAAATCATTGTTTAACACTACAGATGCTAATTTTACAACAACATTACTTCTATTTACATCACCTTCTTCTAAATACTCAAATAAAAACTTTTGATCTTTCTTTTCATCATTGATCATATACAATATATTCTTTATTGATTGGAGGATTAACACATTCTTTGAATCACATAAAACATTCATAAAGTAATGAATTAATAAATGAACTTGTTCAATTGAGAAGTTTGGCAAGATGAATTCTTTCATTAAGTTATTCAATTGAACCATTATTGTACTAGGAGGAATGTAGTTTCTATTATAACAATAGATTATGTAACAACAAATCAAATCATTGTAAGTACTAGTCTCTTGATTCAATATCTTATTCTTTATATTTTTAGCTAATGATTTAAACAAATGAGATTTTTCTTTCTTTTCATTTTTATTTCTCAAATTCAACACTTTTAATGCCAATATTAAAACACATAAAATACCATCAGGGAAATAATCAATATCAACATCAAATGGATCATTATAAACACTTTCAGGTGTAGAAGTGTATAACACAGTCTTTTCAACTATAATCTGCAAGACATTATCAAACAATTCATTCTTTTCTTTCTTACTAGGATTATCCAATTCAAACTTATTAATATTACTATAGAGTGTTTTAACAATATTTCTCATTAATTCACATTGATATCTCAACACAATATGACAATAAACATTATCAGCAACATCAAATGGCATTTGTCCAAATATATTCTTCAATATATCAACAATACCATTAAATCCTAATTCTATACTTCTCACTACCATTGTTGATATGAAATCAAAGAATGAATTTACTACACTATCATCTCTTAATCCATCATGATTATCTTCGGTATATCCTTTATGGAATTTGAATAAATCGTTTCTTAAATCACTATCATTCATTTCTTTATATTCATGAAACAGTGTTTCTTTATAATCTTGTCTTTTCTTGATAATATTATCATCACTTGTTTCAGCATATAATTCTTCATCAGATTTAGTGGAAATACTAAATCTTGGAACAAATGAAGATGATGATTGTGCTGTATTAGATGAGGTTGATGTTATACTTGAACTGCTGCTATTGTTACTGCTGGTTATACTATTATTTCCACTTCCAGACCTTCTTCTTGATCTTCCTGTTGGTACTTCAATCTCATGAATTGTACTTCCAATGGGAGTTCCATCTGGATTAATAAATATTTGAATAGAACTATATATTATTGTCATTACTTTTGCCATTGACATTTTCACAAATTCTGTATGTAATTCAAAGTTTATTTCTAATCCACGAACTAGTACAAGTATTCTAGAGATTGCTTTCAATATATCATTACATACATTAACATCCTTTTCATTAGAATATAATAGTTTAATTGCATAACTATAAGAAGTACCAATGTATTCAAAAATACAAGGCAATACAGAAGGACAATCAAATGATAATTCATCTGTTTTACTCAACTGTCTATCCAATTTATCAAATAACTGTTCTTCTATATTTTCATCATCTACATCAAATGCTAATTGTAAGAAGATATTGAATAATTCATAGATATAAATATGACCATATGTTTTACGATGATCTACATGCCAAGCACCTTGAACTGGGAGTAATGAACCTAATAAATACTCACAACCGAAGTTCAAATAACCATCATAATTCAATTCAATTTCTAATCTTAAGATTCTTAAAGCTATTAATACAGTGGATGGATTTCTTTTGGGGTTTATAAAGTAGAACAACCATTCGTAGGAGAATACTGATGCCAAAATCATCAGTATAACCAATATCCATTATAAATCTAATTAATAATCTCAATAATTTGTTTCTAATAGTCAAGACTTTATCGTGATAAACAACTTTCAATTCAGGCTTGAATGAATCAAAGTTATTGGGTTTACCAAAATGTATGGAAAGAGTACCAGCAATATAATCAGCATATTTTTGATATTTTGGTATTGTTGGATCAACTGAAATACATTTATAAATAACTTCCAAGATTCCATCAACATAATCAATTTTAATAGATGGAATTGATAAGAAATATAGTAATTTATTCATTATATCCGTTACTGGAATTAATTCATTTTTAATCTGCTTTTGAACATTGAATAATGCATCTAATAAACTTAAGAAACAATTTATATAAACACCATATAATTCCAAATTCAATTCAAACCAAATTGATGATATAATAATTGTTTCAAATGGTACAATAAAGATATAAGATGTTTGAACACTGTGTAATAAAGGCTTCAGCAGTTGTTGGACGATATAAAACAGGTGAAATTCCTACAAAACTGAATATATATTCAATAGTTGTTTTTGTTATCATACTATTTGTAACACCTTCTAATGGAGGTGAATTGATTGATATTTGTTTGAATTTATTCTTTAATATATGTAATAACGCATTATAACCTTTTAATCTACACATTATATCGACATTAATATCACTTGCAATAATACAGTGATATAATATCTTCAAACCTAAGTTCAATTCATCATTGTTACTACTTTTATCAATGATAGATAAACTGTATAAAATCCCACCTTCCGTTACTTCAGTTAAACTCATAGAGATATGTTCACAACATTCTGGAATTATATCACCTTCTATATATAAACGAGGTAAACCAGAGGGCGTACAATTTTGTACAGTAAATGATAATACCAAATTTTGTTCAGATTTAAATATAAAGTTAGTATTATCAGGTGTATAACTAAATGCAATATCATCACAAGATATTGTTATATCATTTTGCTTGAAATAATAACTACCAGAATTCCATAATATACCATAATTAATGTTTAATATTTTACAGATTGGTACTGACAATAATGCAGTTAAGATTGGGATACCATAACGATCTTGGGATGTGTAAAAACAGGAGTGATAAAATGGACCAATGCAATATAAAAATGCTATTTCTTTATTAGTTAAATATTTTTTAAATATATAGAAAGTACTTAATCTCCATTTATAAGATGAGGATGGTGATAATGGTGGAATAGTGATGATTCCTTGGTTATATCCATTTGTAGGATATTCAATAGCATAAGAACCAGTTTCTAAACCATTTATATACAATGTAAAATTCGAATTTCCATTTTCTTTGTTTTTAGGAGAATGTGTAAATGCTATAAAATACCATAAATGTTCAACAAATAAGTAATTTTTATCATAATACTTTTCACCATTACAAATAATCAATAAATGATTATTTATCACATGTAATTGTAAAGTTGTATTTTTACCATTTAATGTTAATATTGAGAGAGTAGTATCTGGTGTTAAAACATCAATATAAACCCATGATGAATAACTATAACCATTTGATATACTTTCACTTGATAATAACGGTATAATCATTTTAGGAACATTCATCACAGTTGAATCAATAAGAAAGTAAGGAATCCATCTAAATATTGCATTTACATTCAAATCTGTTCCTAACATATTGTTATAATGGTCAAATATAGGTTTAGGGTAAGTTGATTGGTTGATTAAATGGTAGTAATAAATATGGGAAGTATAAGGAATATGGATGTTTTGTTAATATTGATATTAAATTATGAATACATTTATAGGTGATTTTATTATTAATAACAGTTTGAATTAAGGGTGTTAATACATTGGTACTACTTAGAATATGTATATTTGGTCTATTACATAGTAAATTATAAATGGAAGTGAATATTTCTTCAATTTGAAAATCATAACTTCTCATATATTCTATTGAATTTGCACAATCAACTACAAAGTAGATTAACTCTGGATGTAAGATTTCTGGTACAATTCCTTCAGTATAGAATGGTTTATTTTCATATTTAAATATTATATCATTACAATTATCATTGTTATTATCAGCTACACTCATCTTCAAACATGTTTGTAATAGCAATAGAGTTGTTTCATCAAAATATGAATCTAAAACAGGTAATAATGGAGTTAAGAATGTTTTGATATGTTTTAATAATGATTTAAATGAGGATGGATAAGGTGGTAAATGGTGTAATAGTTTCATTAGAATGCTAAGTATATAATAAGGTATTTGTTCTACTTTACAAATAGTTTCATTTGTATTTGTATTGATTAAGTTCCTTCCACTTTTTATCTTATTCTCTTTGATTGTTTCATCCCATTTTGAGATAATTACTTTAAATTCACTAAATATCTCCTCTAAATCAACAGCTATTGATTCATGTGATATTAAAGTAAAACACAATTGAATAGCTTTAGGAGAGAGTGATAATAAATATTCAGTTCAATTTGAATAAATCTTTAGGATTATTGGTACTGTTATTACTTATATGAGTCTCTAAAGATCGTACAAAGAATGACAATATGTCATATAATGATTTAGAAAGTGGATAACAATCTGAGAAATTATCAATTAATGGTTGGCATAAACCATAAATAGAATCAACTAATGATTCTTCGTTTAATAATTGTATAAATATTGATAAATCTTCTTTGATAAATATTGGATATATATTTGTTGTATCTTTTATTAATAAAGCAGCAAGAATATTGATTATATTCTCTTTCATTTCATTGGTTATTACTGATTTAATCTTTGATACTTTAAATGTAGGTAGATGAATCCATGGTGAGGAAATATTGCACCTTAAACAATCAAACAAAAAAGAAATCATTTCATTGGACATTAAAGCTTGATGTCGGCTTGAACTTCCCATTATACTATCTAAACTTAGAAATACATTTTTCATGTTGTAAGTAGATGGCATAATTCTTAATCCTTTCAAAAATGTTTGTAATTGTGTAGTTATATCAGAATCAGTATTATCATAGAATTCAAATATAAATTTCAACACTATATAACTCTTATCATCATCTAACTTTATCAGCATTTTACATAATGATTTGATCAAATTAGAACTTGCTAATATGTTATAATTCTTCAAACAATTCTTAAATAAATCATGGTAAGTCTCCACAACAGCCAGCGTTATTTCATTACTTAAATTATCATCTAATACTTTCTTAATAAACATTTCCATTGTATTTAATATGGATTTCTTTGTAATAACAGAATCTGATGTTATTACTTTATTTCTAGTGTCTTTTGATAATGTCATAATTACACAGTAACAGTTTACAATGGATCTTATTGTTTTGCTCTCTTTATCATCAACTTTCTTAAGTAGTGATACTAATTGGGTTATATGTTTTGTTATTACATTGTCTTTTTCTATTCTTTCATAAAATTCATCAAAATCAGTAGGTAAACATTTGATTAATACACTTTGGAGGTAGACTATATAACTTTCTAATTCTAATAATGTAAACTCTTTCTTTACTACTGGAAATCCATCTTTGATATAGACATTAATATATTCTGAATCTATAGTGTCAAATTTCTCTACAAATTGTATTAAATGCTATATATAAAGTATATAATAATAAATAAATATTATACTTTGGTTGTTCCATTTATAATGTTATGATATAAACAAGTGAACAATACTTCATAATTAATTGCATCTAATATCTGTTGTTGTAATGAGACTGGTCCTGCATTCATTGCTCCTTCTATTATATCCATTGTCAATAAGATTGTTTCACCTACCTATTTATAAATTAGATCAATGGTTCTAATAATTAATATATATATATATATATATACTCTTTCTGGTATTTCACTTGTTAGAACAACCAATAGATCATTAATTGCTGTTAATAGTTCTGCTGTACATAAGCTCATTGAGAAAAAACTATCTGCTAAACAAATAATCTTTAGAATTTCAACGACACAATAACGATCTGATTTATCTATATGTTTTGGCTTATTGTATTTATCCTTTATAAATCCCAACCATTCATCAAAGTAACTTCCAAGAGTATTTAGAAAAGAATTAAATGTACTATTGCCAATATAAGAACAATATCTATTTCATATAAATTAATGCAATTTATACAACGAGTTTAAATCAATACATTGTTTTTGGATCTGAATTATGTCTTCAACGTATGTAAACCTCTTTTCATCATCATCAGTATTTATAAATCTCTGAATTTTATCTAGAACCTCATTTCTGATAATTGTATCTGGACTGTCTGCCGAACTATTTCTTCGACTTGAGTTGTCAATCTGAGTAATCACACTCTTACGTTTGGAGAACCAAGATTTCATATTACTTACCTTCAAATAACCTAAATATGAACAATAGCAACAGTAAGATCCAAAAAATCTTTGAAGGATGTCTCGAACCAAAGGCTTGATCACTTAACATTTGATTATTTTTTTATTTTGCTTTTCTCTTCCTATTTAAAGTGCATAAGAGAATAAGAAATATATATTCGGTATAAATGACACGTGAAATTACTTGGAGTGGATATTTTCTTGGAGCATTCATTATGTTTGGTTGTGTTATTCTACCTATGATGTATATGAATTTATTATCTTTTTTTTAGACTCGTATACAAAAGAAATAAACGAAGAACCAACATCAACAGAAGAGATTGACTAATTAGTCCTTATTTTTACCCTACATAGATTAAAAAATATTAAATTATTTAAGTTTTATAGAAACTGATATTTTGGGATCATTAGTTACAACATATGAAAAATTGTAATTATCTTTGTACAGAATAATTTTTCGGTTAGAGTATAGGATTTATTACTTTTATCATCTGTCATAAAGTAATATTACATATTAAAAATGAATGAAACAGTATTACATGGGTATTTATTCAAAAAATAAAGTATAGTGTTTGATTACTCTTCAAGCTTATTCAGAAAATTTAAAAATTTAAAATTACTTTCTCATTTGCTATGGAAGATAAAAACAGGTTCATTATTCGTAATCCAGAGGTATTTTGTAATTTATAGATGAATAGAATGCTGACTTCAATCAATACTGGTACTCTACAATAACTATAAAGACATTAGTTGGTATATACATGTCTATTCATAATAATGAAATAGATGAAGCAATAAAACAAGGAAATAATAACATTGCTTGCATATCAACTCCAAGTATTTACTTTTCCCTACCAAAAGATGTACAAGAGAATTCAGCAGTTTTTGATGTATAATTTTATGTGAATATTGTGATAGTATGATGAAAAATTTAAGAAAACTCCTCAATATGTCAAATATGACTTTCATCAACCAGAAGATATACCACTAGAATATCAACATAAATTTGATTTAGCTATTATAGATCCACCATTTATCACTCGTGATGTTTGGGAATCATATGCCAAAACTATTAGACTTGTATTGAAAGAAGGTGGTAATATAATATTATCAACTATTGAAGAAAATAAAGAAATGATGAAAGAACTATTAGACGTTGAACCTCAAGTATTTAAACCATCAATACCTCATCTTGTCTATCAATACAGATTTTATACAAATTATGACTCAGATATATTAAATAAACCAAATTCAGAAATACCTGAATAAAATATAACCTTAATTATTATAAATTCTTTTTCTTTTCTCTATTTTTTGATTTTCAATTACATAGTCACCGATATTGGAGATTGACAATATACACATTTACCATAAACAGTGCCAAATATGGATATACTCTTTGTTGTGTTTAATGACTGAATCCATTCATATAAACAGCTTTTATGATATATTTTATTGCAATATATTCATTAAGAAGTAATTTATATAGTTTTATTAGAAAAAAAGATATGTGATTACACACTATTTCTGGGATTACTTTATTCCCATTATTTTCTATTCTATACATATAACATATTCCACATTCTATCATTACTCCATTATTATTATTATTATTAATACTATTGTTATTACTATTACTCATATCACTAAACAAACTATTCAATGAAGATTTAGATGGAAACTCTATTTCTAATAATTCACTTAGATTAACCCTGATTAATTCATTATTATTCCATTTACTTATATTTTCATTAAAATTATTTCTTAGTTCATTTATATAAGTTTCATTTCCTAAAAATGTACATTCACATAAACTATTACTATCTAATGGATTTACTTTAATTAATATGGAACAGTTATTTCCTATTGATATTCTACGAATTGTATCACTTCTTTGGGGATTTTCTGGTTCTAATATCCAGCAGTTTTTATCCAAATCATTCATATTTAACCAGAATAATTCATATTTATTTATTTCTTTCACAAAATCATTATAAAGATTCAATAGAATATTATCATTTTTCTTTATATATTCAAATGGGATTGGTAGTGATGTTGTAATTTTAGATATTGTTTTAGGAAATTCATCACTTAATTCTACTTTTAAAATATGAATTAAATTGCTATTATCTTTGTGTTTAAAACAAATTTCATATAAATCATTTGAAATGCTTTCTACATTACTCTTTATTGGTGATAGTTCTTTAATTAGATTTGAATAAAATTCAATACTAGGAATCTATAATTAAGGCAGAATAAAAGAGGAATAGAGTAATACTTTGGATTTTACAGAATCTGATTGTTTTTGGCTTAATATTAACATTACATCATTTACTATCTCATTAATAGATATATTCTGATTTTTTAATTTCTATTGATTGTAATAATAACATCATAGGCTATATACAAGCAATAAACTACTCCCACTTGACAATAACAAAGACTTCAGTTTATTATTACACTCTATATATGGATTTTCAGGATCTCTACATATTACTAACTCGTAATTCGTTTTCTAACGCATTAACATTAATTCATACATTTTCTTGTATAGTTAACAGCTTTTCATATCCTCTTTCATTTAAATCAATTAAACAATAATTCACTTTTGACATTTTTACTCTATTTGACGAACTAGAAGAAAAAGAAAATATAGAAATAAGCTTGGCTTGATTTCTTTTTTATAAAACATCAACAATAAATTGAATGAGGTGTATTAATCAACAAAATAATTATATAGAATGAAATAATATAATAATGGTCAAATTTAATATATTATTTCTATTTCATTAATTGTAAAATAAGAATTACCTGTAGTATTTGCAACCATCAAATATATAAGTATATCTATATTTTTATATATAATCTTCATATCTTTATTGTATTTATTTATTTTCATACATACAATCATTTGAGTGAATTGTTGTAATATCAATATTATTTATGTTGATTAAATACACTTTTATTCATTCTATTAATTTTTATGGAGGTGTAGTTAATCAAATTCGTAAATGTCTTGCTGTGTTTAATAATAAAAAGAAATACCAATTTATATTGAAGTAAAAAATGTTTACAACCCTGAAAACAACATACAATGATATATAAAATGCATTTATATGAGATTATCATACTCTTTTACTACTGTTTTTCTTTTTAGCGTTTTTGGTTTTATTTTTATGAGGTTTTGAATCTTTTGTCTTTAATTCATCAACAACTTTTTGAAGTTCTATCATTGCTTTATCATTATGATTTACTTTTACTCCCTTTTCAGCTATTGGGTTAGATTTGGTAATTTTAGGTTTGGATTTAGATTTTGATGAATGAGATTCAGTTTTTCTACATCGACATAGCATTATTCCAATTATTATTATTATCAATACCACCACTCCTCCACCTATTATTCCTATTAACATCACTGTTGATAAACCACTACTACTACTATCATCTTCATCTCCATTATCATTAGAATTTGTTGGATAGACTGGCTTTTCTTCTACTTTTATTACTTCAACTTCCACATCTTTGAATATTGTTTCATCAAATAATTCACATTGTGTTTTGATTTCTTCATTTAATTTGTGGCTATTCATCATTTCTTTTGCGATTTCTATGATTTTATCTTTAGTTAATTCTTCAGGAACAGTCACTATTACTTGAATATTCATTTCATTTTCTAATCCTCTCAATAACATCTTTCGATTACTATTACTTACTACTTCTATATCATTTCTTGTCAATCTTATACTTTCATTTTTGTAGATTTCAATTATTGAATCTTTTATTATATTTTTATCATTCTCATTCAATTCATATGAAAAACTATCGGAAATATTGGAGATTCTAATTTCAATACCAATTCTTTCTATTGGTTTTGGTGTTGTTGGAATAATTGTTGTTGGTTTTATTGTTGTAGTTTCAGGAGTAGTTGGAGATTCAGTTATTGTTGGATTAATTGTGGAAGTTGGATTAGCTGTAGATGGATTGATTGTTGTTGGAGGAATAGTAGTTGGTTTTGATGTTGTTGGTTTTGGTGTTGTTGGATTTGATGTTGTTGGTTTTGGTGTTGATGGAGGAATAGTAGTTGGATCGATTGTAGTTGGTTTTGGTGTTGTTGGAGTTGGAGTTGTTGGATTAACTGTTGTGGGAATTGGTGTTGTTGGAGGAATTGTTGTTGGTTTTGGTGTTGTTGGAGTTGGGGTTGTTGGATTTGATGTTGTTGGTTTTGGTGTTGTGGGTTTTGGTGTTGATGGAGGAATAGTAGTTGGATTTGATGTAGTTGGTTTTGGTGTTGTTGGAGTTGGAGTTGTTGGAGTTGGAGTTGTTGGATTAACTGTTGTTGGATTTAGTGTTGTTGGTGGTGGAGTAGTTGGTTTGGATGGATCTCCATTATGAATATCTACACTTAAATCAAAACATTTATTATCTACACCATAACTTAATGGAGATTCTACACAAATATTCACTGTTTCAATTACATTATTATCTACATTTCCTACACTCATTATCACTTTATATTCATATTCATATGGTAAATATTTCACATTCTCAGATGATATCATGCTAATTATTACATTTCCACTTACTACTATCTTTGATGGATAAGGTAAACTAAATATCATATCAAATTCACTATTATCTTCGATATATCCAGAATAACTAACTGTATATGAGGGATTTACTTCTTTATTCACTATTTCTATTATTTCTTTTTCATTTTCAGGTAATACATTATAATCAATTCGATTATAAGATTTATCAACACAACTATCTCTGTTTATTACTTCATTTATTGATTGAATTGAAAATTCATTTCTTGACCAACTTCTCACATTTATATTATCAGAACTAATACAGTTATTGGATGAAGATATTGATATATCTTTAGATTCATCTTTTATATCTTTTAACAACAAATATAATTTATATCTCTCTAATATATTCTCTTTGTATATCGGACTTAGACTAATCTCATTTCTATACCACACAGATTTCACTTTATTGTAATGTGGATTAGAATCTTCATCAAATGATATATCAACATTCTCCAATATTCCATATTCATCGATTATTCTTTTACTATTTTCATCATATCTTGGCATTATTGAATAGTATAACTTTGATTTATCATCATTTACATAAAATCCATTCAAATATTTGTATGGCTTTTCTTTTATATCAGATTTTTCATCAATTATTTTGATTTCTTCATTGTTAAATAATCTTTCGATATTTATTGAACTTTTTCTTTCAATTATGACATTTTCAATTATACTTGGTTTTTCTGATCCATCACCATTTTGTATATCTTTAAACTTACATGATATTATTAATCCATCATCTACACTTAAGCAACTATACACATTCTTTAACGATGATTGTGATTTGGTATATTTCGCCATCATAAATATACTAGCTTCACTACTTTCTATATTCTTTATTAAGTGATAATGAATATAACTATTGGATAATATCACATTTGCACTATCTCCACCACTTTCAAACATTCCTCGAAATCCGATCACTTCACTTTTACCATTTAATAAACCTATTCTTATGTCACTCCAACATTCATCAACTATTTCTATCACATTACTTCGACATAAAAATGGACCAAAGAATCCCCAATCACCTACATCTATATCAGCTACTTCTCTTACTATTCCAAAACATCGATATAACTTCAAATATAATGATGTTGTTGTTGCATGAGCTACTGTTAAACTGTTGCTTATTCCTTTGATGGCTTTTACATTAAATGTATTTATATCACTATAACTGTATGAAATTATAAGATTTTCAGATGAACCAAACAATAAACCTTCATGAACTTCATGATTTACATCTCTTGTTGATGTAAAACTATATTCATTCCCTTTCACAAATATTCCACTTATTTCTTTTCCTTCAATATTCTTTATCATTCCACTTATTAAGCCAAATGTTGATATATATGTATTGGAATTTATTGAGATTTTACCATCAAAGAATATTCCTACATGAATCATTATCATATTCTCCATTGAATTACTTAATAAACCAAATACTTCTTTATCTTCTTTTTGAATTATTTCGATGTTGGAATTCACTTTCAATTCAACATTATATAAATAACTATTTGACAATTTACTAAATATTCCATTGGAATTTAAATGTAATATATTTCCAGATGGTATTGATTCTATCACAAAATGAAGATGTTCAAACAATTTACCATCTAAATTACCAAATAATTGAAGATTCTTTGATTCATCACTGTTTGTATCAAATTTTAATACTATTCTTGTTTCATCTCCTTTTCCTATTAATTTGGAGAATTTTATACTCTCAGATGATGGAATATTCCAATCTTTCATTTCAACTATATATGATTTATCAAGTAGTATTTCATCTTGATTTTGAGTAATAATTTTATAAAAATCATTTCTTGGTGGTAATGTTGTTGGTTTTGGAGTTGTTGGAGAAATAGTTGTTGGTTTTAGAGTTGTAGGAGTTGGTGTTGTAGGTGGTACTAAAGTTGGTGGATTTATAAAACATTTACTATCATCAATCACACTATCCCAACCATTTGATAAACATTTTCGAATTTTGTAGCCATAAGTACATTTCACCATCGAATTTCCACTTACATAAACTGAAGGAAATTCTCCATCATTTTCACATACGGATAATGACTTTTGATTCATCACAAATAACTTAAATTGAAGATAAAATCCCCATGTAGCCATAAAGTTATTAATACTTAATACTTCTAGTCTATAACTCTCAAATGACTTTTTGTTATTTAATAAATTGTATTCATGTTTATTATAACATTCTAATCCTGCTATTTCATCTCTATCTCCACCTATTTCAGTTAAACCCATATTCTCATTAGAATACAATTCGTTCCAGATTGGATTGTCACTATCACTACTTCCAAATATCTTCATTGATTTGGGTTGAGTATTGGCATTGTTGGTACAACCAGCTATTGAAAATTCATTTATATAATGAGCTTCATTGTTCTTAAATGTATAAGTTATATTATATGGAAAGAAATTCTCAGGATGTTTATCATATTTATCATCATTATAGAATGCAATTGAACAAAAATCTTTTACTACTCCTTCTTTTATCTCAAATGTTTTTTCCATTCCTTCTACATTATATCCCTTATCTTTTTCATTATCTGTTGCTGGAGTACAAACATAATCAACATTATCTACTCTTGATATTTGAATAGATGATGTAATTGAATTTGTATTTGATAATTCTAATACAAATAAATCACTTTTATCAGTTGGAATGGAATTTTCATGAATTTCAACTCCTATATAGTTTATTCCATTTTGAATTACTTCCAATGGAATTGATAATTGTCGATTATTAATATCACTTTTTAATGATAAAGTTGAAAAATCGATATTACCAGATTTAAGATTTCTTCGGAATATTTCATATCCATTTACATAGATTAATAAACCATCATTATATGCAACTCTTATAGATGGAGGACCAATATTCTTTATATCTTCTATCATAAAGTAGCTTCTATAATATCTAGTAATCGATGATTTCTTATCAAATTCACTTGGCTTTCCAGATTTCCAATTCTCTTCATTTGGTGTGAAAAATAAACACCAAGAAGAATCTGTTTGACTAATATCTGTATATTCCCATTTTGTTTTATCTGTTATAGGTTTATTTGGATCAGATGGTTCTTGAGTTGTTGGTTTTGGTGTTGATGGAGGAACAGTAGTTGGAGGCATAGTTGGTCCTTCAATTTCACCTGAAGTGTCAATACTTATAAATGTTGATCCAAACAAATCTGTATAACCTTCTCCTACTAATCTATTAAATTCTTCCATAACAAGTTGTGTATTTGGATTGAAATATGAAGTTAATTTCTTTGCATTAGCTTCAGCATCTGCAATTCTTACTTCCACTTTAAGATTATTTTCTCCTTCTTCTGTTTGTTCATCAATGAAATCTAATAAAACTGAAGATGGTTTAACAATAACACCAGAAGCACTTAATGCACTATTCAATGATTGAGCAACCAATTGTTGGAATACTTGATAATGAAAACCAGATATATCAGATTTAGATTTTAATGGAATAGACATATCGAATTTAAGATATACTTTTTCTGGTGGTGGTATTTCTTTATCATCTACAGCCACACAACTTGAATTATTTGGAGTTCCCCATCTACCAATTGGAACTGATCCACTAACAGTAAATGAATTACATGGTCTTACTTCAGTACCTAAGAATCCAGTTGGACATAAAACAGCAGCTTCTGAACCATAATCAGTAGTAATCCATACACCTTCACCATTACATTGGAATGTTTCGATATTCAATGAGATTAATTGACGAATAGAATCACCTTGAGCATTGTGAGCAACAACATAATATACATCACTACCACGAGGAACTGTTGTTGATACTTTACCAGATATTTTACCCGTTGTTTCATCAAGTGATAATCCTTTTGGTAATGCTGGAGATAAATCATGTAATCTATAAGAATCTGGTTCACCTTGAACATTAGTTGGACTTACTTCAAATGGTACATCATAATAGACATTATTATCTTTTGAAGCATATTGGAATGATGGAACATCTACCATACATCTACCTACTGGACTTTGCCATTTTGGATCTTCAACATTTGGACAATATCTACTTCTTTGACCTACTTTTGTTGAATCAGTACATGCTAATACAGCTTGTGAACCAGCTCTTGTTTCTGGCCATTCACCTTCTTCTGGACATACAGCTAATACAACTCTAATCTTAAATTTTGTTTCTTTTTGACCTACATTGTTTTTACCCAAAATTATAATATCACTGGGAAAGTTTTCTACTGAACTCATACCTTGTAAATGACCAGTGTTTTTATTCAATGTAATACCTAATGGTAATGTACCTTCTCTTAAAGTGAATGATGTTGGCATACCACCACTTGTTCTCCTTGGTGGTAATGATTTATAGAAACCTACACTGAATGTTACATAACCATCCTTCATTTCATATCCCCATACTTCTGGAGCTGGAGTTGTACAACCTGAATCATCTTCATCACCCCATGATGGATTTGCTGTATATGGACATCTAATAATTATATGACCATTATAACCTTCTGGACATGGCTTTGTTACTTCTGTACCAGCTTCACCTGATGGTAAATCTCTACTTGGAATAGCTGCACACATTGCATCTGCAACTACAATTGTCAAAGGAGTAGTCATTTCTTGATTTCCAATTGCACTTATTACTATATCTGGATAAGTTCTTGTTTCTGTTGGTGCACCTCCTATTGAACCATCTGTATTTAATTCTACACCTGGTGGTAATGTTCCAGATTTTACTGAATATGTAATATTATTCTTATTACCTACTATTACTGGAACTACATTTGTGATTGGAACGTTTTTATATGCATTTATATAACTAATCGAATAAGAGAAGGATGTTGGATTTGGATTTTCACATGTACTAATAGGATCTTCTAATGTTGGATTATATTTCAATGGACAATATCTACTGATTTTACCAATTTGTGGTAGAGGACAGTCTGAAGAATAATATTCACCTGCAGGAACAGTTCCTGAACCAGGAAGACTACATGTAGCTTGTTGTACATTTATAGTAATAGGTTCTGAAACACCATTAATTGAAAGTGTATATGTTTTTGTGCCAACTTCCTTTGGTATTCCTTTAAAACATCCAGTGATTGGTGAAACAACATAATCTTGTGGTGTTATTGTAAGAGAAGTAACAGCTCCAGATACAAATACTACACTACTGTTGAAACTCTTAGAACAATCTACTTCAATATCTTTATAAAGTGTAAATGCTTTGTTTATATATGCAATTGTTCCTGTTGAAGTAAATGCTTGAATCTTTAATGCTTGAGTATATGATGAATCTCCATTTGCAGCTGTTAAACTAAATTCATATAATCCAACATTTGGAGTCTCACATGTTAATGTAGCTGTAGTCGAACTTGAGGTTAATGTACATACATTCTGTGGATCATCTTTACTCCAAGTGGTTACTTGTCTTCCAGATATAACTGCGGCTGTCAATGGACTAGTTGATCCTGCAGTAACTGCAAATTCTGTATTGATTTGGTCATTTAACGAAACTGTGAATTCTGGTGGTAATAATTTACATCCAGATGTATCTTCACCTTCCCATGAAGATTCATATGTAGTTGAACATCTTCTAGTTCTATTTCCTGAATAACCATTTTCACATGCAATTGAAGCAGAATCACCAGCTTTTGTTTGTGGCCATGTTCCATCTCTATAGCAATATACAATTATAACAGTAATAGCAACTGATGCTTTTAATTCTTTACCATCTTCTGTTGTTCCTGTAACATCACATGAATATGTTTTAGCTTCATTATCATTCTCAATCATAGCTATACCAGATAATATACCAGTTTCTGATTCAAATGAAATACCCATTGGTAAACCATTTGAACATGATATATAATAGCTATTTACACCACCATTAGTAGTTGGTGAAACAGAACTAGCAAATCCTACTTTAAATGTTGTTGGTGTATAGGAAATAGATGTTGCATGACTTTGACATCCAGCTATTTCATTTTCCCAATTTGCTGTTACTCCATCTGAATTAGCTACACATTTACGAGAAATCCATCCACTTTGAGTTGAATTACATGCTATTCTGGCAGTATAACCAGCTGCTGTTGAAGGCCATCTACCATCTTCTGTTGCATTACAATAAGCTGGTATACAATTGTATTGTAATAAATCTGCCATTTGATAACCATAAACTCCATTTTCTGGTTGTTTTACACCTGCTATTTGTAATCTAAATGCATTGTATGATTTGTAAATATTATTTAGATTAAACTTAGTTTGTACTGCATTAGCTGATGGTAAGTTAACAGATAATTGTGTATCAATCAATTCCCAATCATCAGTACCATATTCTGATGAACCATATACTCTCCATCCTGTTGGATTTCTATATTCCCATCTATCATTAGCTGTCCAGAAGTCATACATATTGAAATATTCAGCTCTTTTATTTGGCCAATAAATATCAAAATTAACAGGATAATCTTCTTTTTCATGTGTTACATATGTTTTAGTACCATGGTTATTATCAATTGCTTTGCTAGCTTCTTCACCTCCATTTGTTGTTCCTGATGTATAAGCTTGAACACCATTCATTGTTGTTTTTAATGAACATTTACCTGTTTGAGTTGTTGAACTAGCTGTTGGTAATAAAGATGCTTTAAATGGATCATATGCTATACTGCTTCTATATCTATGACATTCTACAGCCATATAATTCTTACCAGCCTTAATCAACATTTGTGGAATTACAACAGTTCTTGCTGCTATTGGATCAATTAATCTCTTTCCCCATGTTGTTTCTGTTACTAATCCAATTGGTAAACCATTTCTGTATATTTCTACTCCATTCAAATAAATGATAATACCAGAATCATGTGTTACTGATAAATCTAAACTGGAAATAAATGTTAATTCATCATAGAAATTAAACTCTATTCCATAATAACTAGCTATTGTTGTTCTTGTTGGGAATAATCCTGATCTATATTTATTTGGCATATATGATTTATCTAATTCACTCTTCCATTTATCATTATTTGGCTTGCTATTTGAGAAATGCCATTCAGAACTATCTGTTAAATAACTTGTTAATGAAACTACATACTGAGTAGTTTTTACTGTTGTTGAATCATGTCTATATGTATCAAGTAATTGTGTTGCTAAATAAATATAGAAATTAGTATCAGATGTCCAAGAATGCTTATCAGAATTTCCAACTACTAATTCATATGCACCTAATGTAACACAATCTGACATCCATTTATCATGATTCAATATATTACCTGCATTGCTTATAACATAGGATGATGATGAAAATGATTTGAATGTATAATAGTTTCTTGGGCATTCATTATCACATGTAAATCTAAATACAGCTAATTCTTTTGTTCCTGGACATTGTTGATCTGCAATAATTTGAATTGTTGTTGGACTTGATTCACCACTTGGATTTATGGCTTTTAATGTTATAGAAATACCATTTCTTCCCATTCCCATTGTTGTACCAACAACACATCCTGTTTCTTCACTAAATCTTAAAAATTCTGGGAATTCACCAGATTCTACTATTTCTATTCTACTTGCACCATTTTGAATAGATGGACATAAAGAAACAATTTGACCTGGAATTACATTCACTTGAGGTGTTGGATAAACTAAAATTGGTGGAGCATTTACTGTATTTCCATTAACAACATATGCATCTGTAGTCCAAGCACCATCAGTATTATTAGCTGAATATACAACCAAATTATCCATAGATATTCTAAACCAACCACCACTAGCAGCTCCTCTTCTTGTAAATGTTACATTGTACATATCTGGTGTATTACATTCAGTGTAAATATATTCTTGAAATCCTACTAATCCAGAACCTTGATGAAGTAATATACCTCTGCTATTCATTAATTGAACAACTACATCAGCATTTTGTATTGTATATTCAAATCTTAAGAATTTCATTGATCCTGGACAACCTGTTACTGTAATTGATACTTTTGCTTCTGTTGATCCTGATGGATTTGATGCTTCAATTGTCACTGGTTCACTCCATTGTTCATAAGGAATGCCAGATATTTCACCTGTATTAGGATTAAGTGATAAACCTGTAGGTAAAGGTGATTTTAATGTATAAACTACACCAATCGCATTATCCAATGATGGAGATATTGAATTAACAGTAACTCCATTTACTGTTAATTGTCGACCAATACTTGTTGATATTGTTGGATATACTAAGTTTTGTGGATTGAATCTTTGTTCAACAGTAAATGTAATTTGAGTTGTATAGGTTGGTAAACTTGCATCTGATGAACTAGATGCTGTAATTGTATAAGTTGTTTCTAATACACCAAGATCAGTTGGAGTACCTGATATAACACCTGTTGATGGATTAATCATTATACCTGATGGTAATAATGGATTGATTAAGAAATTGTTATATTTTGATGATTGTACTTGGAAGAATATTGGTTCATTACTTTTAATTGCAATACCACTTACATATGTTGCCAATTTATAAGTATATTCTAAATAACCTTCTGGTACATGAAGTAAATATTCAAAATCAACCTCTTTTCTACTGAATGGATAATTTCCACTATCATGTGTCCATTCAAGTGAATGTGATTTATTACCTGAATTTTGTGCTTTACCAAATAATATACCAAAATATGTCAAACCACCATTTTCAAATTTTATTGTTATATCCCTACTCTGTGAACCACAAGCTGTATTTTTATTTGAATAATAAGCACTTTCACTTGCTATATATAATCTTGACCAATCAGTTGCTTCAGCATGAAATGTATATTCTCCTGCTTCGGGTATATTAAGATAACCTTTCCAATAAGCAACGAATGAACTTTTAAAATCATTAGTTAAACCATCCCAAACAGCAGCGCTTGATGGGAATTGTACACCTTTAGTTTCATATCTTGTAAATTTCAATGTTAATTGTTTAGGAACTTTATCAAGATCAATAATATCACATCCAACATTTCCACTATAATAATAACCAGTTACACCTCTTGATAAACTATTTCCATTATTATCTAATATACCAAATGATATTTTAATAACTACTGTAACTACATTTGTAGCTGTAATTGTATATTCTCTTCTGTTGTATGCAATTGTTGGAGTACCACTAATTACACCATTGTTAAACACAACTCCTGGTGGAAGATCTGGTTCAATTCTCCATGTTTTAACTGGTCCAACAAGAGTTGGAGTAATTGGTTCTATTTTAAGACCTTTTACAAAGATAAAATCATTTGTAGCATACGATACTTTCTGTAATATTGAACCTGTTGGTCTGGCAAATGCACTATCAGGAATACTAGTATAATCTGTAATTCCAGCATTTCTACTTCTCCATTTTATATCATAATATTGTGCAGTTCCACCATTGTAGAAATAAATTGCTAATTTTCTATAACCAGCTTGTAATGTCTTTGTATATGTGCCTGCTGCATTATAACTACCTGTCATAACATTTGCAACATTCATATCATCAATAAATACCCACATTTCATCATCTCCTTGTATTTTAAACTGCCATTCACCTCCTGCTGGAATATTAATATAACCTGTGAATCTAGTAGCATAATATTCTTTTCCTATAACTGATGAACTTGAATCTCGAACTGGATAAGCAATTTCATATGGTGAATTTCTTCCACTTAGTGTAGAAAATGATGTTGGTATATCTACTTTTGTCACAGCATAATCACCTTCATTCCATTTTCTCATTAATTCAGATATTCCTATTGAACTAACTCCGCCATTTTCAGTCACTTCACCATCTAATTTACCATCATCCATAATTGCTTCTACAACTTGTAATAATAAATTATATTGTGGTGAATTTCCTGCTGGATTTACTGCATTCATAATTATTGAAACTGGTGATGGAGATATTGTTGTTGCTATACCTGTTATTGATCCAGTTGTTCTATCAAATTTCAATCCTGCTGGCAATGATGCTTCATTTGATATCATGTAACTATCAACAACACCAATACATGTTGGTGCAAATATTTCTGTTTCAATGTTTTGACCTACTTGCATTACTGAATTACCAAATGCATATGAAAACTTTTAATTAGTTCATAAATTTTCAATGGGAAGTTCAATTCATCATAGCCTTTTCTTTCACTTGTAACATTTAATACATAAGTTGTTGGACTTAATGCAACTGATGCTCTACCTGTAAAAGATAATGTTCTTCCAGCTACATTAAGCGAAATACCAGTTGGTAATGATGGATATATTGTATAATCTACAACTGCTCTAGTACATGTTATTACTTTATTAACTAAATCACCTACTTTAAATGTCATACCTGTAATATCTTGACAACCTGGTGGTGGTAATGAAAGGCATTTGCTTCTATCTGGACTTGTCCATATTGGGTTGCCATTCACTAATGAACATGTTACTGTTGCACTACCACTATATTCACCACCACATCTAATATTAATTGAATTACCAGCTAGTGTTTCTGGATATAAAATTCCTCCTACTGTTTGACTAGCACAAGTTGGTTGATCTACTGTCAACTGTAAAACTTGAGATACTGGATTTGTAGTTGTTGTTGCTGTGATTGTATATATTTGATTTGATACTTTTTCAGTTGTGCTCCTTTAATAATACCTGTATTTGCATCAATTGATACTCCAGTTGGTAATCTTGGTGATATTGAATAACCTGTTACTTCACCATTTGGATTTGGTGTATATTTCATATTTGCACACATATATGCTTAACTGGGTTAATAAAATCATAATTCAATTGTGTTGCATCTGGTTTCTTTAAGCATCCACTTCTATCAATATTATCATTCCAATTACCCGTAGAATCACATTCTCTTCTTTGATTTCCATCATATCCACTTTCACATTCAATTTCTGCATAATCACCTGCTAATGTTGCTGGCCATAAACCATCTTCAGGACAACTTGCTTGTCTACATACCAATAAATTGAATTCTGAAAAATTGAATTTGATTTGGACAACTAGCAATTCCACTCTTTTTATTTTTAATACCAACCCTTATAGCTTCATAAGCATATTTCTTAGTAGTTGTAACAGG